>JACEEZ010021158.1:62500-70000 GCA_016584305.1 Chionoecetes opilio | reverse complement strand
AAACCAAACCCTAACTAGCCTAACCAAACCTAATCAATCATCGCTGGGGGGTTTTTAAGGGAGCGACTTGATACAAAACTTAGGCGTTGCAGTTTCCTCAAGTCCGTGGGGGTCAGCGGGCCCCCGGGGCCCAGTTTCCCGCGGCCAGTTGGGCGGGGCCCAGGTGGCCGCGGCCAGTTGTCCCTTTCCCTGAGGGAGATCTTTGGTCAGGAAGAATGTGAAGGGGTGCTTTTAGTGGACGAAAAAAAAATGCTTCAACACGATAAACAGAAAGACAATGTCCCAACATTCGAATAAAATGTCCCCATGCGCGACATCGGGGAAAACACATAAGAGCCCTTTCAAAAATGTTCAAAACATTTTCAAAAAGTGATAATAGAAAAATATAATTTTACAATGTTAAAATCAAGGGAGGGAAAACGCAAGGGCCCCCAGTAGTCAGGCAATGCCCCTTTGGCCTTCAGTGCTTCAGGAGAAGATTTGTACGAAAAAACACAGGGAAGCAAGGGGCCCATATGCAAGCCTAACGGGGGCCCGGGGAAAATCATTTAAAAAGGTGGGGGCTTTTGTGAAGAAGAACGGCCCTACTTAGGATACACCCCAACACCCCCAAAGTCCAGCTATTGAAAAACCCCGAACACAATAAAATGGGTGCGATTTTTCGAGGCAGGGGGGTACGTGAAAAAAAGGAGGGCAGGGCTTTTGCGAGCTGTTTGGAACAGGGGGTTTCAAGGCGAAATATGTGGGGAGAAAGTATCAGAGGGGGGGAAAAGAGGTGGGCGTCTTGTCCGGCTGGCCAAGGGGACAGAACCACACGCAGCTTACTCAGCATTCAACGGGCCCTGCAAACATCGATGGAGTTCTTCAAGCGCACCATCCAGGCATCAGCCGTCTCCTCAGCCCATTGGAAAAATCCATCAAAAAAAACCCTTTTACCAGCACTGCTAAAAAACAAATTTTCATCATAGGAGATGACACGAAGGAGCTGCTGTCACTTCCACCAAGACTGGGGGGGATGGGGATCACGCCCCTGAAAAAATGGCCGAGGAAGAAAACCGAGACTCCTAAACCTCACTAGGTCCCCTCCCCGAAAAATTTAGCTCAAGAGTAAAGGGCGAAAAGACCAGAATGTGATTTTGGGACTAAAGAAAACCTGTCTAGAAACAAACAAAGGCACAAATGGAAAGTTGGAACGCCTAAAAAACGACAGCTATTTGGGAAACCGTGAGGAAAATTACTTTGCACGGAAAAGGGGAGCACCAACTGGCTAACTGCTTGCCTATCAGGCAAAAGGCTTCGCCTCAACAAAGAAGAATTCGTAGATGCCGTGCTCTGAGGATGGCTGGCCAGGAGGGCCCCCCAAAAACCTGTGTATGTGGAGACCAAACAACGTCAAACCATACCAGACGTGTAAAAAGGGGGTTGTTGCTCGGGACACGATAGGTAAGATTTGAGGGCCCAGTATCTCAGAAGGTGTCCCGGGGACGTTCTACCGAACCAACTCTTCTCCCCTGAATGGCGAACAATGCAGTCAGACGGCCAACACCGCCAATGGGGCCCCGGGGGAGTAAGGCTCGTGGTTTCGGGACCAGAGGACAGAGAGCTTTCATGGAACAGAACTTGATCCAATGGCCGCCTGCCACCGGGGGATCTCACAAAAAGTTGCCCCCAAAAAGAATGAGCGGATAAAATCAGGTGTTATGGAGATAGGTTCGAAATGTCGACCAAGGCAGCTTCACACCCCTGGTCTTCACTACGTCAGGGGGGAGGGGGCCCCAAGGGCCCAAAGTAATTCTATTCAAGATAGCAATGTAAGGGAGAAAAAAACACCACCAAAGGAGCCACGTTGCCCCGGATGAGATCCCGCCCCTCTCCTTCTCCCTGCTCGGGTCGCCCCCCAGTTCGGGGGTAAAAATATTCCGCCCCCACAACCATCGATTTAGCGGGCCCTAACTCCCCAGGCCACTGTACTGGCGAGCGGATATTAGTGTAGGTGATGGGGAGGGAGATAATTAATAGATAAGTAGTAGTAGTCTATGGTTGGATGCCACAGTCGTGCGGCCTGATTAGGGCTACGCCCTCCAATTAGTGGAGCCCCCAAATTTCATAAAAAAATGTGGTGATAGTAAAATTTGTTTAGTAGTAGTAGTAGTGTAGTAGTAGTAGTATAGTAGTAGTAGCAGTAGTAGTAGATATAGTAGTAGAAGAGTAGTAGTAGTAGTAGTAGTAGTGGTGGGTAATGGTAGTGGTAGTGGTGTGGTAGGGATGGTAGTGGTAGGGGTTTAGTGGTGGTAGTAGATAGTAGTAGTAGAGTAGTAGTGGTAGTAGTAGTAGTAGTAGTAGTACTGGTATGGTAGTAGTAGTATATTTATTTAATGGTAGTGGTGTGGAATGGTAGTGGTAGGGTAGTTAGCAGTAGTGGTAGTAGTAGTAGAGTAGTAGGGGTGGGGTGTGGTAGTGGTAGTGGTAGTGGTAGGGTAGTGGTAGGGTGTGTAGTGGGGGTAGTGGTGTTTTGGGTATTTGGGGTAGTGGTAGGGGTATGGATGGTAGTGGTAAGTGTAGTGGTAGGGGGTGAGTAGTAGTAGTAGTAGGAGTGGGGTGGTAGGGGTAGTGGGTGGTAGGGGGTAGTAGTAGTAGTAGTAGTAGTAGAGTGTATATTAGTGTAGTAGATATAAAAATGGATAGAATTAGGATTCCAAAAACATGCTTAATTCCTTCCCATTTAAAAAAAAAAAAATTTGATGTATGCCCCAGTTATAGGTTTTATCATACGTATTTTTGTCATTATCTTTTTTTTACTCCTTCCATTACTTTTCCTCCATTTTTACTGCATCATTTTGTATTATTTATGTCCAAAACGATGAAATAACGCGGATAAAAACAACCCTGAAAAACCCATTAACCGACAGAAAAAAGGTTTTTCGCGTTTTTTTCCCCCGACAACAATAATCAATCATGGGGGGATACGCCGGGGGTGCTGGCCTCGCCCACCCTACGACGCCACTCCCGGGGGGCACCACGCGCGAGTTTCCCCGCAGGCCCTTTTCCCCTACCAAGCAGCTCTCGACAAGAAACATAACTTGCCCCACCCCGGCCTTTTGGGGGCCCCCTTGGGCCCCCTCCACGCCGGATTGTTTTACAGATACAACCCATGGGAAGGATCGGGTTTCAGGGGAGCGTGCCACATGCCCCTATAGCCGAAGTTGGCGCTGACGACTATGCGGTAATAGGCCTCGATTCAGTCTACGGTTTCAAACGCTGATTTGACACGTAAACATCCCAGGGTACCCCATACTTGGGAAGACACTTTTTACCAAAAGGGATTGATTCGTCTCTTCAAATCACATTTTGTCCATGTCTCACAAACCCTAGAGTAAGACACGGTCACAAGCGACTTGAAGATCCCGGGTCTTTTTTTCCCCCTGATAGGTACCCACAACGCCAAATACTCCCCTTAGCGGTCCCCAAAAACCGTGGGCTATGCCAACCCCGTAAGGTTTTTGACGTGCCCCCCTCATTATGGGCTGCGTACCAAGGTATGAAAAAATTTCCAAAATCTCAATGTCCTCGCCCCCGCATGAACCAACTTTTTCTGCTTTATTAGTAAGTCTCCAAACACCTGGACCTTGGTTTGACCAGGGGACCTCAAGTCCCCCAAAAGGGTTTGCCCCCCGTGAGCGCCCGAGAGCCCTACCCGGACCTCCCCGCGACCAGCAAAGATATGCATATCGGCAAAAAAAAAAAAGATCATGATCTTGGTGTTGTCGACGGATGCCCACAATCACTTTTATCTACAACCTTGTCCCAAAACCCAGTCCATACAAGCGTTTACAAGTGATGGGGGAAGGACGCACCCTTGCCTCCCCCGATTCACAGGGAAAGAAGTGGATACACCGCCCCACACTTCACAGCACTCTCACTCCCAGAATACAGACCAGTACAAACCAATAGTCCTTGCAGGGAATCCCCGAAAATCGCAGAAGATCCCCGAGTGACTCCGATGCACTGAGTCAAACGCCTTTTGAGATTAAATAGGCTGCAAAAACATCCCTGTCGAGACTCACATCGGCGTTCCACCACGAACGAAAAGCTAGGATACGGTCCCCTTGTTGACTACCAGGCGTGAACTCAACTGCTGAGGTCTCTGAGCTTCCCAGATGACTGGAATTGTGTCGCAATAGATGGGGGAAACCTTGCCCTGGGAGCTGAGCAGTGTAATACCCCGGTAATTGGCAGTCCTGATGGTCCCCTTTTTCCCTTTTCCCGTAGGGACGACCAGCCCCTTTTTCCCAAAAAAGGGGGGAAGGTACCTGTTGCCCCACGGCATCCGGAAAAGCATGCAACCCCGCGGTCATGGCCTCACCCCCACTTTGGGGGGGCTCCGCATGATATTACAAACACCGCTGCCTTTCCACCCTTTAACTTTGCACAGCCTTCTACTTCGTCAAGAGAAGGTGCGGTTTCGTCAATGGGGGGATCGGGCATCCACTGCCGAACCCGGGTGTGAAACGCTATTGGAGGGCCACGGAAAAAACTGCCCAAAGGTTTACTGGTGTAAAATTGGTCCACCCACAAAAGCAAAGGTATAAATATTTGGTCACTATTTGGGGAAAATTTCATTTTTTAAAATCGTTTTCCACTTTTTTTACGTCGAGATTTGGTTTACTTTGTTTTTATTCCCTTTTTTTCCTGCCTCTAAATTGATTTTGGCCCCCTGGGAATGCACGCGTAAGAAAATCATCATCGAAACAGAGATTTTCAATCTTTGTCTTTGTCTTCAACCCGCACCATGAAATTTTTTCTCAGTTTATACATTCCCGTCATTAGGGGATTTTTTTCAACTAGGAAATTATCATCAATTTGGAACATTTTTTCTTTCTTTAGAATAGTTGTTTGGTTAGTAATTCTCGTAGTTGGATACACACCCGTTAGGAGTTGGGTTTTTTTTTTCAATAGGGTATTATCATCAATTAGGAGCTTTCTCCTTATTAGTTAGTTAGTTTAAAATCTATTTTTTTTTTAAAGAGGGCAAAATTCCCTTCCCAAACCTTAAACTGGGGAGTTTTCCAGAAGAAGTGATCACCCGCCTCCCCCTGGGTATGGTTGGATCATCGGACCCTCTGCCGTATTCACCCCATCAGCACCATGTAGTACGCGACGAAAACTACTGCCCCAAACAACTGGCTTTGGTTCGTGGGATTGGGACAGCCTAAAAGAAAACTTTTGGGCTCCTTGTGTGGACGGGGCTTCTCCACGGCGACGTTTAAAACCCAATGGGGACCTTTACCAACCTCCCCCTATCCCTCCAGAAAAACCAATACCCAGCCAAACCTAAAATCCAAACCCCCTGACGCCCTGGGTTTGTTTTCAGGTAGGAGAGCCGCTGACAACAAAGCAGGGCCTGGCTGCGGGACAAAATCCCCCCCCCCCAACTCAACAAAAATGGCCAAAGAAACCTGAAGACCAGTTCAGGTCCAAAAGCAGGCCATACAACGCTGGGGAGGATTAAAAAGGCCCAAATACAGCGGCCATTTATGAGCAGTAAAGGGGTGGGGGGGGATGAAGCAGCAACAAGGCCTCTTTTGCTGAAACACCATTTCCCCCCTCACCAGACCAAACGGGTCAGTGGCTGTCCGCGACAAGGGCAAAGGTGAGCTGTTGGCAGCTCATTTTCCTTTTAAAATGTCGGGCCGACCCCCCACGCGAGCCCCCCGGAACCAAACCTCACCAGGGGCCCCTTTTGGAAGTCTCGCAGAACAAAAAGGAAGTAAACTCATGCGGAAATAGATCCCCCAAAAAGGCGCTAGGGCCCACAACATCACCCCACCCTAAAGGGATGTGCTGCCCCCGTCGCTCCCCCCTCACCATCATCTTCAACAACATTCTTTCCTCGTGCAAGTGGCCTACGCAATGGAAAGAGGCAAGAGGGTGGCCATCCACCAAAAAACCCGCAAACGGGACCCAAAGAACCCCGCCAATTTTTCCCCTTTTCACCACGTTGGGAAAACCTGGAGTCCCTCATCACCGCCAAGATCAAAAACCTTCTTGGGGCGCCCACCATTCCTCAATCCAAGCAGTTTGGTTTCAGGCAGGGAAGGTCAGGCAGACCCGCTCCTCCTTCAGTCTTTCTTCCTGGAACCCCCTCGCTGGATAGAGGAAGGACACCTTTGTCGTGGCTTTGGACATCGCCGGAGCCTTTGACAGGGTTGGGACCGAGGTCTCGCTGCCAAGCAGGAGCATGGGGGTGCAAAGGCGCCTACTGCAGCTCATCCAGGACTACTCCAAGACAGGACCCTTTGGGTGGTGACAACGGCCCACTTCCGCCCGCAACCCACCACGCCAGCGTCCGCAGGGGAGCGTACTCGGGCCTCTTCTGGGAATGTCTATTTCAATGCATTCTCCAGCTCATTCCTGAGGCCCAGGGCCCACGGATGACTGAAAAAAAACCTTGCCTTCCCCTGGACAGACGGGACTGGCAGGGCACGGTGTGCAACTCAACCTGGCATTTGGGCAAATCTCACCGGAGTAGTCGATGGCAGGTCAGCCTGGCCCCTGACAAAACCCCGGCTCTGCTTATCTCCCCCAGGCAAGACCCCCAACCTGCCGACCGGGCATACGGTTTAGGGTAGTTCACTCCCCCTTCAGAATCTTCTCTATCCTTGGGGTGGAGTTTGACGCGGGGCTGACCTTCACCAGTCATGCCAGAAGAGTAGCAAAAAACCGGCCTGGGACTCAGCTGTGTCCGGGCATTCCCCCCTTTTAGATGCCCCAAAGGGGGGTTTAGGTTCGTACGGCTAGGTACGTCCCCCAAGGAATCTCCCCCCAGCATGGCTTCCTGCCCCCCCCTCTTACTTTGGGCCACAAAGACCCCATCCAGGAAGAGCCCCCGCGACGGTTAGCGAAAATGTCCCCCCCAGCGCCTGACTCCTTCCAACCCCTTCAAAAGCGCAGGGATGTGGGAGGTTTATGGTCATGCAAAGGCACAAAACTCCCCACCCCACCTGGCAGCCTCAAGCTCCCCAGGGCCCCCCCCGCCCCTCCAATCCACCCGTGTCGCCCCACACAGCAGGGAAAGTGGGCTGTGCCCTTCTCCAGGACCCGAGCACCACTACGTTCCTTTTACCCCCCCTACGGCCTGTGGAACAAATTTTGGGTTTACCAAACTGACCTCCACCACCACGCCTCGCTACAAGATTTAAGTGGGGGGGGAAAAAGCTGGTTTAAGGCCCCATTTTTTTTTTAAAAAAATGTCTTTTTTATATTATATGTAGCATAGATAGCTCTAGTGTAAAAACTAGAGCTTTAGCTATAATAAACCCAAAAGTACTAAAAGTTAAAAAAAAAAAAAAAAAAGAGAGAGAGAGAGGGAGAGGAGGGAGAGGGGGGGAGGAGAGAGAGAGGAGGAGAGAGCAGAGAGAGAGAGAGAGAGAAGAGAGAGAGAGAGAGAAGAGAGAAAAGAGGAGGAAAGAGAGAGCAGGAAGAAGGAAGGGAAAAGAGGAG
>JACEEZ010021158.1:55000-57500 GCA_016584305.1 Chionoecetes opilio | reverse complement strand
GGCAACAAATGTCCTTATTTACACCCTCCCATCTGTTATGGCTCTGAGAGAAGGCGTGAGTGTTTAAATTTACAGTGTAAAAGATTACATTTGAAGGGCACCCGCCGCTACCCACCTCATGAACAAGGTACCGAACACGTAACAACCGGACAACCACCACCTTGTCGTTTTAACACAAGTGTACCTAACCCTCAAACACAAAGTGCTTCGACGAATTTTACGAGACACCAAGCCGAAAATACTTAGACAGAGACTACGGTACATTCTTTAGTGCAGCAAATGCAGCAAATGCAGCAAGCACAGCAACACATCGTTCAGATGCTAAAAGTAATGCCATGGCAGTGGAGCGCTCACCCGCCCCAGTGGTCCCAACAACATCTGAGTCCACCAGTGATGCACCTTAGAAGATAATTACACTTAACATTGCAGGCCTCACACCATACAGATTCAAAGAGAAACTGAAGCTACTCTCAGAAATAGTGCAAACAGAACAGGTCATGATACTCTCCCTAACTGAATCTCACCTTACAGAAAATATAAAAGAGGCGGAAATAAAAATTGATAATTATGCTCACTTCAGAACCAACAGAGGCAACCAAAGAAAAAAAGGCGGCGTCATCACATATGTGACGAATCACCTTGCAGCCGAAGTTCTTTTCTCTTAATCTAATTCATATACACAGGCTCAGGTTTTGTACATACCATTTATTGAGATTATTTATATCAATATTTATAGACCACCAGCATTTCCGACGGGTAAATTCTCTGAAACTTTAACAAGGATGAAATTATTGTTAGACAATTTACCCCCACCCATGCCTACAGTAGTGCTCTCTGGAGACCTAAATTTTCCATTACTTGACTGGAATTCGGAAACAATCTACGGTGGGGCAGCTGACATGCGTGTTCAGGCTGAAGCATTCCTACGCTTCGCCCAAGACCTCTGTCTGACACAAATCATCAATACCCCCACAAGAGGCGACAATATATTTGAAGTGGTATTGACCAACAATGATGATCTTTTCCATAATTTCACAGTTGACCCAACAAACCTCTCGGATCCCAACATCGTAACGCTGACAACAACCCTGACAGATAACAAACATCACCGTGACTTCAGCCCAGCACAGCACACGGCGGTGAGATTTAATCACTTGAAATTCTTCAGTGAGTCCATCTGCTGGGATAACCTTAAAAGATACCTTAATCAAGTGGACTGGCAACTTGAAATGAGCAATTGTGACCCTGAGGTTCAGTACAACAAATTCCTCAGTAAATGCCATGAACTTTGTGAAAAACATGTAACCATAAGAAAAACAGCATCCAAGAAAAGTATACCAAGGGATCGCAAGGTACTTATGCGTAAGCGTACGAAGCTTCGAAAGAAGTTGAGGCAAAGTGACAATACAACAACAAGACATCGACTAGAAGACAAGATCAACACCTTAGATGAAAAACTTAAACTATCAGTTGAAGCTGAGACAGCTCGGAGAGAAGCACAGGCTGTAGCATGTATTAAAACTAATCCTAAGTATTTTTACAAATATGCTGCATCACAATCAACACTAAGAGTCGGTGCTGGTCCCCTGAAAAACTCAAGTGGTCGAACCATCAACGAACCCCAGGGGATCGCCGAGGAACTATCACGGCATTATGAAGGTGTCTTCAGTACCCCACGGCAAGATAAAATAATACACTTACCCAAAGATTTCTTTGAAATCGCAGATCCTACATTGAGCATAACAGACATCAATTTTTCTACATTGGACATAGAAGAAGCAATTAAAGACATCAACACCAACGCAGCAGCTGGCCCAGATCAATTCCCAGCGAAGCTTCTCAAAAATTGCGCAACAGAGTTAAGCATCCCCCTGTATTTTTTGTACAGAAACTCCCTTGATCGAGAAGTCATAGCGCAAGAATTGAAATGTGCTAGAATTACACCTATTTACAAAGGGTAATCGAGAGCTGAAGCAAATAAATATAGACCTGTTGCCTTAACTTCACACATCATAAAAACTCTTAGAGAAATTAATAGTGAAAGAAATAGCCTCATATCTGGAGGATAATGACAAAATTAACCAAGATCAGTATGGCTTCCGTTCCAGGCGCTCATGTCTTTCACAATTACTCGCCCATCATGAAATATTCTCAGAGCACTTAAACACAATAAAGATGTTGACGTGATCTACCTAGACTTCGCAAAGGCTTTCGATAAAGTGGACCACGGCATATTGCTCCATAAAATACGAAGCCTGGGTATATCGGGAAAACTCTTGAGTGTGGTTGCATTCTTTCCTCACCCACCGAGAACAATTTGTAGCAGTTGATGGTGCAGTGTCCCAGATGTCTGGAGTCACTAGTGGAGTACCACAGGGGTCAGTCCTCGGCCCCCTACTCTTCCTCATACACATCTCCGATATCAACAAACATGTTCAACACTCGTCTGTCGCCTCCTTCGCAGATGACACCCGTGTGTTATATTAAGTGTCCTTACAAG
>JACEEZ010021158.1:47500-50000 GCA_016584305.1 Chionoecetes opilio | reverse complement strand
CTACCAGTATTACTACAACTAATGCTACTACTACTACTACAAATACTGCTACTACTACTACTACTAATTATAATAATAATGATAATAATAATAAAGATGATAATGATAATTGTTATAACAGCAATAATAACAATAATTATCATGGAAATAATTATATTTCTAATAATAGCAGTAAGCATACAACATTTCCTGCCTTGATAACACATCCTCCCCTCATTTGTTCGAATCACAAATATATTTTTTCCGAACCAGTCTCAAGGGGGACAAATTTGTATGCAAATCATCGACCACTTATGAATATTTATGAAGCGTTGCCTTCCTAATGACGGCGCGGGGAGGAGGCGGAGCGACGTGCAGCACACAACACCACAACTCTCACATTAATTAATAAAAGTCACCCAGCAGTTCGTGGAAAGTGTAGTTCTGTTACTTTAAAAATCCTCGTCCAGCAGGTGAAATCTATTATGCACATAAATAATTTTTTTTCCCCAACAGGGGGAGGAAAGGTTGAGTAAGGGGAAGTAATGCCTGGACATGGGTATTTAGTTGTGATGAATGTTTCGTGTTGTTGGTGTGTTTCTGTCCCTTTACCTTGTTTTCCCTTCGTTATCCCCTGTTTCTCTATCTGTCCCTTGCTTCCCTAACTGTCCCTTGCTTCCCTAACTGTCCCTTGCCTCCCTACGTGTCCCTTGCCTCCCTACGTGTCCCTTGCTTCCCTGTCTGTCCCTTGCTTCCCTACCTGTCCATTGATTCCCTACGTGTCCCTTGTCTCCCTACGTGTCCCTTGCCTCCCTACGTGTCCCTTACTTCCCTACGTGTCCCTTGCTACCTGTCCCTTGCTTCTCTCGTTGTCCCTTGCTTCCCTACGTGTCCCTTGCCTCCCTACGTGTCCCTTGCCTCCCTAGGTGTCCCTTGCCTCCCTACCTGTCCCTTGCTTCCCTAACTGTCCCTTGCTTCTTTCGTTGTCCCTTGCTTCCCTACCTGTCCCTTGCTTCCCTACCTGTCCCTTGCTTCCCTACCTGTCCCTTGTTTCCCTACGTGTCCCTTGCTTCCCTAACTGTCCCTTGTTTCTCTCGTTGTCCATTGCTTCCCTACCTGTCCCTTGCTTCCCTACCTGTCCCTTGCCTCCCTAACTGTACCTTGCTTCCCTACTTGTCCCTTGCCTCCCTACGTGTCCCTTGCCTCCCTACGTGTCCCTTGCTTCCCTACCTGTCCCTTGCTTCTCTCGTTGTCCCTTGCTTCCCTACGTGTCCCTTGCCTCCCTACGTGTCTCTTGCCTCCCTACGTGTCCCTTGCCTCCCTACCTGTCCCTTGCTTCCCTAACTGTCCCTTGCTTCTTTCGTTGTCCCTTGCTTCCCTACCTGTCCCTTGCCTCCCTACCTGTCCCTTGCTTCCCTACCTGTCCCTTGTTTCCCTACGTGTCCCCTGCTTCCCTAACTGTCCCCTGCTTCTCTCGTTGTCCATTGCTTCCCTACCTGTCCCTTGCTTCCCTACCTGTCCCTTGCTTCCCTAACTGTACTTTGCTTCCCTACCTGTCCCTTGCTTCCCTAACTATCCCTTGCTTCTCTCGTTGTCCCTTGCTTCCCTAACTGTCCCTTGCTTCTTCGCTGTCCCTTGCTTCCCTAACTGTGTCCTGCGGGAAGGAATGAGCCTGACACGCGAGTCTATTGTGTGTGCTGATTAAGGGCGGGAGGTGAAGGGACGGTGTTTGGACCAGGGAGAAAAGAGAAGAGTGAGGGAAGAGAAGAGTGATGCTTGTACCAGGGAGAAGAGAGAAGAGTGATGCTTGTACCAGGGAGGAGAGAGAAGAGTGATGTTTGTACCAGGGAGGGAAGAGAAGAGTGAGGTAAGAGAAGAGAGATGCTTGTATCAGGGAGGCGAGAGAAGAGTGATGCTTGTACCAGGGAGGAGAGATGTTTGCACAAAGAAGAAAGAAAAGGTGATGTTTATAATAGGGAGGAAGAAAAGGTGATGTTTATAATTGGGAGGAAAAATAGGTGATGTTTGCATCAGAGAAGAAAAAAAGGGTGATGTTTGCATCCGTGAGGAAAAAAAGGAGGATGTTTATACTAAAGAGGAAAAAAATAAATGATGTTTGCTAAAAATAGGTGACATTAAAGGATCGTAACATGGAATAGGTACCGCGTTAGGTGAACTGAAGGGAGGGAGGGAGGGAGAGCCATCACCTGAGACACTACCGTAGCTTCAGACAGTGATGAGACGTGCTTATGCTAGAGCCACGAATTTGATACGTGTCTGGCGCTGAGAACTGATGCTGGAATAGTACCGAGGGCGCCACCGAGGGCTGAAAGACAGGCTGGGAAAGTGGACGACATGGCTAGAGGGACATTGGGTGCGCTGAGGATGTCACTGTGAAATAGAAGGAATATCACGACCCTGTATAGCAAGAAATAGGAGGAATATCGACCCTGTATAGCAGGACATAGGAGGAATATCGACCCTGTATAGCAATAAATAGGAGGAATATCGAACCTGTATA
>JACEEZ010021158.1:27500-42500 GCA_016584305.1 Chionoecetes opilio | reverse complement strand
TGATTTGATAAATTTATTTGGACAAAAAGTACATACAGACTCATATGTGCTAAGGCCTACTTAAGAGACACATAAGAGAGGGATATACCGTTGTCCCAAAGGACGTGTATGGGTGCCTAGGCAGTCCCCGCCCTGAGCATACTGATCATACGTACAATACTAAATACTCCATAAATGTGATATGAATGACTTACATAAAAGTTTGGCTGTCCAGCATTGTACATAAATATACCTACCATTACATTACCATCTATAACATATACTGTTGCTTTACTTTGTTTAATTTCAGCCTATATCTTTACTATGAGGTATCCCATATTATGTATATTATCCCATATATATACACACATAATATATATATATATAATATATATATAATATATATATATATATATATATATTTATGTATATATATATTGTTACGACGGCAGAGTGAAAATTACAGGTCCGAGCCGCGTAACCAGAAAAAATGAATAAAGCAAATAAACATACAGGACAAAGAAAGTTAATAAAGTTACTATGACATCTATTTATTATGATAAACAAAAAAAGTAAAGAAAGCAAGCAACAGTTAACAAAAGAAACAAGACTAGAAGCCTTTAAGAAGTCTTCAAAAACATAGAATATCTCACAACGAGAGTCGACACAGAAACACACAAAAACCCTAATCTTAAACAAGTGTAAACCAGAACTCCCAAAGAAACATTTAAAATATGTAAAAGGGAAACCCAAACACACAAACATAAACACCAACCGTAAAACACAAACACCAACACTGAAACACCAACACTGAAACACCAACACTGAAACACCAACACTGAAACACCAACACTGAAACACCAACACTGAAACACCAACACTGAAACACAACAACACTGAAACACAACAACACTGAAACACAACAACACTGAAACACACTGAAACACACTGAAACACACTGAAACACACTGAAACACACACTGAAACACTGAAACTGAAACTCACACACAGAAACACAAACACAGAAACGCAAACACAGAAACGCAAAAACACACTGAAACAAGAGATGGGTACACATAATCCAACACGGCAATACTCACAAATAAATAGTGGAAAAGATGGCTGCTAAATCCACACACACACACAGGTAATACCACTGGTAGGGTATGAAGGTCAGGACACACTGACTACCTAACGCCTCTTTAGGCTGAGGAAAACTCTGGAACTGTAATACGGAACAAAAACGAAACAATAAACGAAACAATGAAGCTATACTGAACCACCAGAAGTGAAAGTGAATTGACGTGAAACTAGGGGGACAATGAGAAGCACAAAAAAAGAAGAAAGGTAGTTAGGAACATGAAGTGGTCGTAACAGTCTTCCCCCCCATAAAGAGAATTTGGGTGAACCCAAATTCGAACTGTGGCAAAAGGTAGTAATAAAAAAAATGTAGACAAAATAATGGATAAAAGCTCCTTTTCTACTGTTCCATAGCGGGTCTGCAGGTGTAAACTTTTTGCTAAAGTAGGCTACCGGATGGTCCACTCCATCATGCTCCTGTAAAAGTGCAGAACCGGTGGCAAAATCGCTGGCATCACATGCTAGCTTGAAAGGTCTGTGGAAGTTAGGAGCCATTAACACAGGGTATGAGCATAGGACATTTTTAAGACCCTGAAAAGCATCTTCGCAAGCCTGTGTCCAGATAAATGAGCAACCCTTTTTCAGTAGCGTGGTGAGAGGTAATGCCAACTGTGCAAAATCACATTTAGCTGTAGGAGGGGCAAGTGTGCCCAACCCAATAACATTCCCTAAAAACAAAAGCTGAGCACACGCGAACTCAGATTTGGAAAGGTTAACAACAAGTCTAGTATCCCCTAAAGCTGAGAAGAGAGCATCCAATTTTGTTAAGTGATTTAACCAAGTGTCAGAAAAAATCACAATATCATCTAAATATATTGTGCAACCAGGTACATTACTAGTGATTTTAGCCATCATTCGTTGGAAAGTGGCAGGGGCGTTGCGAAGCCCAAAAGGCATTACGTTAAATGTATATGTCTTCCCTAAAGTGGCAAAGCAGGAAATGTCTCGGGCATGACTAGTCAAGGGTACCTGCCAGAAACCGCGAAGACAATCGACCTTGGTCAGGAACTTTGAATTTCCCACTACTTTTATGCAGTCGTCGATCCTCGGTAGGGGGTAGGGGTCCTTACGGGTGACTGGAGAACACCACTCGCTGCTTGCTGGTTCGATGATTCCCAATTCCTCCATCTCGGCCAGGTCCTTTTTCACTTGCTCCATCTTGCTGGGATGCACGGAGTAGGGAGACTGCTTGATGGATGGCGCCGTACCTACATCTATGTCATGCACCACTGCAGTGGTACATCCAGGTTTATCTTGAATTACCTGAGGATGGTTGTGTACCAAGGTCAAAATATCAGACCTCCTCGACTCAGGTAGATGTTGAAGCTCCATGGTGAGCTCGGCTGAGTTGAAACGCCAAGTACCAACTGATGACCAGTCGGGTGGGCTAGTCTCTTCTTAGTCTTCAGCATCCTCCCAGTCAACACAGCAAGTGTCCACAACGCCCACAAGAACTAGTTCTTCTGCAATTTCGGGACGCATATGGTATTGCTTCAAAACGTTGACGTCGCACAAGCGTTGTAAACGGCGCCTGTCAGGAGTGGAAATGATGTAGTTGGTAGGGCTTACTTCCTTTAAGACTGAGTAAGGCCCATGGAACTTAGCGTGTGAGTGGCTGGCCTTGGGCTGGCAGGAAGACTAGGACTTTATCACCATGCAGGAATTCCCGACGTCTCTCCTTCTTGTCGTACCAAGTCTTGGTCCTGGTCTTGGATTGCTGCACGTTGTCGGCGGCCAACTGCCAGCACCTCAACAGTCGTTCCCGGACGTCTCCTACTAAGTGAAGTACATTGGTACTCTCTTCTGAGCTACCTAACAATCTTTCCCTAACTATGTGAAGTGGTCCTCTCACACGGTGGGCAAACACAAGCTCATAAGGTGAAAAACCTGTGCTCTCATTGGGTGTGTCGCGCAAGACAAACAACAGGTACGGTAAGTCATCATCCCATGATGAACCGTACTGGACAGCGTACTTACGAAGGATGCCTTTCAAGGTCTGATGCGATCGTTCAACAGCTCCTTGGATCTGTGGGGCGATCGTTCAACAGCTCCTTGGGTCTGTGGGTGATAAGGAGATGATACGCTATGTCCTATACCCAACTCTGCCATGGCTTCCTTAAAAACTTTCCCGACAAAGTATGAAGCACCATCAGTCTGCACTCTGTATGGCAACCCAAAGTGGATAAAAAGGTCCAGAAGGGACGTTACTATGGCCTTAGCGGTAACCTTCCGTAAAGCAACTGCATGTAAATTCCTAGTTGAAGTGTCAATCATAGTGAAAATATATTCAAAGCCCTTAGTGGTTTTAGGCAGAGGGCCAACAATGTCACATTGAATTGAATTAAATGGTTCAGATATGTGAGGGACTTTAACAAGTGGGGAAAGGTGGAATGGGTTGGTTATGTTTCCCAGTTAATGGACAATAATGGCATATGATAATAATGGCAATTGATAATAAGGCCAGAAAGAATTCCTGGCCAGCCTGGTAAACGTTTTTCGAACACCTAAGTGTCCTGAAAAACATCCGTCATGGGCAACGGCCAGGACAGTCTGCCTGTAAGAGACGGGTAAAACAATTTGAGTTACTGAAGCCCTGTCAGCGTCCTCCTCCGTCATGGTGGCGGGTAACCAGCGGCGGCAAGGTACACCTCACGGATAAAGTACTGAGTAGCGGAGCCCGAGTCATTGAGCGTGGCCCGCGCCTGGTCAAACAATGACTGCAACGAATCGTCAGACTCTTGAGCTGTCATCAAAGCTTCTCTCCCAGTATCAGCGGGACCTAAGAGAGAACCAGAAACACTCTGGAAGGGATAAGGGTTAGCAAAAAGTATCTCTAGGCACAGTGTGTCATTATCCAAAGGAGAGTCTTCCACAAAATTCTCCTTGTGACAAACACTGTCCTGAGAAGTGGGAGGTGAGAAAGCACTCTCTGGTGCTGTTTCGGCAGTAGAAATTAAAGCTACGGGCTTAACAGAATCTCCCAAAGGAGTCTGATTCGACACTGTCAAAACAGGCTTGCCTTCTGTAGGCTGGAGCCTTTTATAGCAGAAGTCTGCCTTGTGGCCAGAATTTCCACAAAATGTACAGTAATACTTCTGTACATGGAACGCCCCCTGAGGTGGTGAACGAGGTGAGTGTGCCTGAGCCTTGTTTCGAAACAGACCATTTGTAAGTGGTCTCTTCTGGTTCCATGGAACAGAAGGTCGAAGTACCTGTGGGGATTTAGAGCCAAACTGAATATTGCCATGTCTAAGTGTGTACCCATCAGCGTGTTTAGCAGCCTCCTCAATAGTAAAAAATTCCCTGTCCAATAAATAGTCACTTATTCCCTCGTTAATGGTGCGGAGGAACTCTTCGGTTAAGACTAGTTCAACCAGTGAAGTGAATTCACTTACATCCTTTGAAAGAAGCCATTTGTTCAACGCCTCCCTCTTACATCTGGCAAACTCGAGGTGAGTCTGTTCAGGCTCCTTACGGAGTCCTTTGAAGCGTTGACGGTATGCTTCAGGAATAAGTGCATATGCTTTTAATACCTCTTCCTTAATGACCTGAAATGTACATACATCACTGTCTAAAAGAGATGCATATACTCTGAGCGCTTTTCCCGTTAAAGATTGTTGCAACAAAACTGGCCACAAATTAACCGGCCACTTCAAAGTCTTGGCCAGACGCTCAAAAGTAGGAAAATAAACATCAACATTGTCCTCTGTAAAGGCAGGGACAAGTCTTGCGGCGCGTCCTAAATCAAAATGAGAGGTAGCACTATGGATAGGGTTACTGTTGGTAGGGGCAGGACCCAACTGGGCTAATTGCAGTTGTAACCGCATTTTCTCTACTTCAGCTTCGGCTTCGGCTTTACGAGCTTCGGCTTCACGAGCTTCGGTTTCGGCTAAAGCTACAGCCTTGCGGGTCTCTAGTTCAGCTAAAGATACAGCCTCGCTCTCACTCTTGCGAGCTTCAGCTCCAGCCTTACGTTTCTCAGCAACGCTTAGTGCCGCAACTTGTGCAAAGGTAGGGACTGCGTGAACAAATGCAACCACGTCATCATGGTTTATGACAACCATAGTGACGGCAACAAAGGGCACAAACAAACAACGGGAAAAAAGTCTACAATCGTTAAGCGAGATATCCTGGCAAGGTTGCCAATTCTGTCACGACGGCAGAGTGAAAATTACAGGTCCGAGCCGCGTAACCAAACAAAATGAATAAAGAAAATAAACATACGGGACAAAGAAAGTTAATAAAGTTACTATGACATTTATTTAATATGATAAACCAAAAAAAGTAAAGAAAGCAAGCAACGGTTAACAAAAGAAACAAGACTAGAAGCCTTTAAGAAGTCTTCAAAAATATAGAATATCTCACAACGAGAGTAGACACAGAAACACACAAAAACCCTAATCTTAAACAAGTGTAAACCAGAACTCCCAAAGAAACTAAACTTAAATATGTAAAAGGGAAACCCAAACACAAACACTGAAACAAACAAACACTGAAACACCAACACTGAAACACAAACAAACACTGAAACACCAACACTGAAACACAAACAAACACTGAAACACAAACACTGAAACACCAACACTGAAACACCAACACTGAAACACCAACACTGAAACACCAACACTGAAACACCAACACTGAAACACCAACACTGAAACACCAACACTGAAACACCAACACTGAAACACCAACACTGAAACACCAACACTGAAACACCAACACTGAAAACACCAACACTGAAACACCAACACTGAAACACCAACACTGAAACAACACAACACTGAAACAACCAACACTGAAACACCAACATGAAACACCAACACTGAAACACCAACACTGAAACACCAACAACTGAAAAACACCAACACTGAAACCACCAACACTGAAACACCAACACTGAAACACCAACACTGAAACACCAACACTGAAACACCAACACTGAAACACCAACACAACACTGAAACACCAACACAACACTGAAACACCAACACAACACTGAAACACCAACACAACACTGAAACACCAACACAACACTGAAACACCAACACAACACTGAAACACCAACTCAACACTGAAACACCAACTCAACACTGAAACACCAACTCAACACTGAAACACCAACTCAACACTGAAACACCAACTCAACACTGAAACACCAACTCAACACTGAAACACCAACTCAACACTGAAACACCAACTCAACACTGAAACACCAACACAACACTGAAACACCAACACAACACTGAAACACCAACACAACACTGAAACACCAACACAACACTGAAACACCAACACAACACTGAAACACAACATCAACACTGAAACACCAACTCAACACTGAAACACCACCAACACTGAAACACCAACACAACACTGAAACACCAACACAACACTGAAAACACCAACACACACTGAAACACCAACACAACACTGAAACACCAACACAACACTGAAACACCAACACAACACTGAAACACCAACACAACACTGAAACACCAACACAACACTGAAACACCAACACAACACTGAAACACCAACACAACACTGAAACACCAACACAACACTGAAACACCAACACAACACTGAAACCCACAAACCCTGAACACAAAACACTGAAACACAAACACAACACTGAAACACAAACACAACACTGAAACACAAACACAACACTGAAACACAAACACAACACTGAAACACAAACACAACACTGAAACACAAACACAACACTGAAACACAAACACAACACTGAAACACAACACGAAACAACACACTGAAACACAAACACAACACTGAAACACAAACACAACACTGAAACACAAACACAACACTGAAACACAAACACAACACTGAAACACAAACACAACACTGAAACACACTGAAACACACACTGAAACACACACTGAAACACACACATGAAACACACACACTGAAACACACACACTGAAACAACACACTGAAACACACACTGAAAACACACACTGAAACACACACTGAAAACACACACTGAAACACACACACTGAAAAACACACACACTGAAACACACACACTGAAACACACACACTGAAACACACACACTGAAAACACACACTGAAAACACACACTGAAACACACACACTGAAAACACACACTGAAACACACACAACTGAAACACACACACTGAAACACACACACTGAAAACACACACTGAAACACACACACACTGAAACACACACACACTGAAACACACACACTGAAACACACACACTGAAACACACACACTGAAACACACACACACTGAAACACACACACACTGAAACACACACACACTGAAACACACACACACTGAAACACACACACACTGAAACACACACACACTGAAACACACACACATGAAAACACAACACACTGAAACACACACACTGAAACCACACTGAAACCACACTGAAACACACAACACATGAAACCACTGAAACACACTGAAACACACACTGAAACACACACTGAAACACACTGAAACACACACTGAAACACACACTGAAACACACTGAAACACACTGAAAACACACACTGAACACACACTGAAACACACTGAACACCACACTGAAACCACACACTGAAACACACACTGAAAACACACACTGAAACACACACTGAAACACCACACTGAAACACACTGAAACACACACTGAAACAACTGAAACACACACTGAAACACACAACTGAAACACACACACTGAAACACACACTGAAACACACACTGAACACACACACACTGAAACACACACACACACATGAACACACACACACACTGAAACACACACACTGAAACAACACACTGAAACACACACACTGAAACACATGAAACACCAAACTGAAACACACACACATAAAACACAACACAGAAACGCAAAAACACACGGAAACAAAGATGGTACCACAATCCACACACGCAATACTCACAAATAAATAGTGGAAAAGATGCTGCTGAATCCTACACACACACATAATACCACTGGTAGGGAATGAAGGTCAGGACACACTGACTACCTAACCCCTTAGGCTGAGGAACAAACTACTGGGGACTGTAATCACGAGATCAACAAAACTAACAAATAAAACGAAACAATGAGCTATACTGAACCTCACCAGAAGTGAAAGATGAATTGACGGGAAATAGGGGCCAACGAGAGCACAAAAACGAAAAAGGTATTAGGAACATGAGTGTCGTAACAAAATATTTATACTTATATATATATATATATATATATATATCTATATATATATAAATATATGATATATATATATAATAGATAATGATATTATATATATATAATATATACACATACATACACATGCACATATACACACACATGAACAAATAGTAGACATACATACATACACACATACATACATACATACACATATGCATATGCACACATATATACATATGCATAAATATATCACATAACACAATATATAAAAAACATATCAATATCGTATTACATATACATTACACATGCTCGCACACATGCATACATATGCATACATGCAACATATAACCATACATACACACACATATACATCACATATACATAACATATACATATACACTATATACAATGCATATACAGACTATACTACAACATACATACCCATACTACATAGACACAGATCACACATATGCATACTCACATACATATACTATTGCATTATTACCATATCTACTTTATCATACTATTTGCCGTTGCACTTATCCTGAATCCCATAAGACGCTTTAGAGGTTTCCGTGATGCCGCATCAACCTGACCGTTTTGTCATGCCGATATAACGGTCCGTGACATTAATCTATATCGGATTCTGAAAGTTCCAAAGAAGGACACTGCAGTATGTAATGGTAAGCGTATGGACATGAGCGCTGGACAATCTACATTTTTGTCGTCCTGGGCACGTCATCCCAGTTCCCATAAAGGGGACCCCACCTAGTCTCGTGAAGACTTGTTTTCCTTTATTTCTGTGTGTGCCGTAAGAGTGTCTGCAGTCAACACTTGTTATGTGCCATGAGCGGGTGGTTGGCATATTGTTTTCTATCCTGGCTTGTCAGTGCGTTTTGAGTGTCCCTACTGAGTATTGACTTGTCTCATGGACAGTGTGCCTGGATATCACTGAGCCCTGCACGTTGCTGTTTGGCGATGTCTCCACCTTTCAGGGAGTTATCCTACATGATGGCACCAAATGAAGGTCCGGACTCTAACTCCTTCAATGCCCTGCAAAATACCATGCACTCGTTCCTATCTCCTCAAAATCATGTGGTGTGGACTCCTGAGGACCAGAAGTCCGCTGTGTCTACATAAAAGATTGTCCCAACACATCCTTGACTTCCCAGGGCCAAGGTGTATGGCGATGATGCATCGCCTGAGTGGAGGAAATAGCTCAGAACAGTCTAAAGCTGATGGACGTCTGTGACCACGCCAGTACATCATGACTGCCCTCCAGAATACATACCGGCCCTGCCACGTCTCCATGACAGACCCGTCACACCACAATGGTACTGTTCGCCTGCCAGAAAGGTGAAGTTCTCCAAAAAAACGTATTTAGTTCAGGGAGCATACTGTGCTTTTTCTTATCCAGTGGCGATATTATTATGGTTCACTTGTGGTCCTGCACGGAGGGCCCTCTTTGTCGGACCCGGGTATTCACAGCTGTTCATCAGTCTACCTATCTATCTCTGCACTCTTGCTAAATACCATCCTTGCCCTTTTCCTAAAAGTTGTGAGCCCAGCAGTCCCTGAGTGGTGACACTACACTAATGTGGGCCCCTCCTTTGCCTCGTTGCCTTACGGCAGATGCCGAGTTAACTGGGAGACCTGATCCTTTGAGCAGCAGGGAGGCTGAGTCTACTTCTCATGCAGTCAATTATCGCATTTTTAGGGCAGTTTAGGATATCCTCCATGCAGATGTTTTGTAGCTTCTCAAGCTTTTCCTCCTTCCCGAGCCAAAGCAAGAGAGGACAGGCTAGCGTATCTATTAAAGACTGATAGTGCGATTTAATGGTCCTAGCCAGGAACTTCGACACCATTCCACCCAGGCAAGCTTTCATGGTTTGGAGTCCGCGCCCCTAACTCGTTATCAGGTGGGAGCTTCCGCTCTTACTATCAGCGTATGAGTATCCTACATACATGCACGGGTACTTAGGATCCCTCTTGCAACGTTTTGTTGTTGAGTTGTGAGTCCCCAACTGCTCGACATTGGAACTTTGTCTTTTCTTCATTAAACGGACCCATTCTCTGGGTCACCAATCGTGACTGTGTAGGCAATTTGCAGTATTACGTACACTCTTACTTGAAGAGGATGTCGTCAGAATCACAGCTACTATTGTGAGAGAGCTCTAAGGAACGACTTTATTCACAAGTATTGAATAACATGGAGCTTACACACCTTGAGGAGTGTCAAGAGTAAATGCTTCCCTGGCCAGAAAAGAACCCTGAACAGGACTCCGCCTTACTGCCATGGAATAATCGCTATCCAGTGGAGAGCCTGCACCCACACCCATAGTACAATTCATACAGTATAACTCACCTGGTCTTGTCAAGCGCCTTTAAAGTCTATAAAGTGACGCGGCAGTAATCAGTACTCATGGGATAAGCATCTTTTAACAGCATCAGCTGTTCCCTTCCCCTTAATGAAACCAAACATTACGCTGATGTCACGCCTACTTTATACATTACTCCCCAAGAGGACTCTCTCATCATTTTAGAAAGCAGTGTTAAGAATCGGCTATAGCCTCCAACTGACTTAGGGACAGAGATTATGATCACCTTTCCATGCTTTGGGCACGACTTCCTTCCTAATCTCATGGTTCAATATCGTAACAGTGTCCGTGTGTATACTATCCAGCAGTTAAGATTTCGATAGCTATACCATCAGCTCCTGAAGCAGTAGATTTTCGTGGTTTAATGCTCGAACAATTTCATCCTGGAGTAATATCCGCACTGTTCATCTCCCACTTTAAGTCAGTTGAGATAGAGGATCTCCTCTCAACCTCCCATCTCTACCGCACGTTTACAGTCTGAGGAAAGACTGGCAGCACTAGCCTCAATGCCCACTTTGTATAAAGCTCTTTGTACCTTCTCTGGGTGTGGTGTGCCACAAAAGCTGACCTCTCTTCCCGACTTTGTTAACGCCTCCATTTCAGGGACTTATTACATCACCCACTTTGTTTGCAATTGTTCCATAACCGCGCTGTTCCTTCTCATGATCCCCAAGTCCTTAGATGTCTCTAGGAGTGTGTCTGGTAGCATCATCCCGCCAGATCTACCCATTTTTATGCCACACCCGTAACATTCGCGTGTGGCCTCAAACTTTGTCCGTATGGATACCTGTTTAGCCCTTGACCTCGTGTACCTTTGTTTGTTGCCGTGATTACGCTGATTGCACAAAGAACTGCTCTCATAGCGCAAACCACGTCACGATTGTAAACTTATCAATCAGGTGACTATATTATCATACCAGAGTGAAATTTTGAGATAAGTGGTCTACCTTATCTTTGGCAAAGACAGCGCTTTCTATCCGTGTACCTTTCTTTCGTTAAAGGAAGGTAGTCGATCCCATAGCAAGTGGTCACTCAGAGATTCTGATTGTTACTAATCCATCGCCCACTATAGTTTACATAGCAAAGCGTATCGAGTCTCCTCCCTGTATGGCGTTGCTTCTTGGGAGCCCGTAATCGGGCTTGAGGGAGTCACTCAAAATGAACCATGCGTGTACCGTTAACATAGTTTTCTCTCCTATTCTAGTGACCTGTGGCCTGGCATTGAGGATCCCCAAGCCCCAGCGTCATGACACCTGGAATATGGGATCAGGAAGAGCAGTCACACCAAGCAATTACCGACACTTAAAATTGATCACATTTCATAACACAATTCCTGAAAATGAACTTCAACACAGACACTCTCAATACCATCCTTTTGTCAGGAGCCTCCAGAAGCACGGGACGGAATAGTGCTCTTCACAAGCGGGACACCCTTTACACCACCGAGGCCTCAGGTGTGCCTACATAACCATTTAGCTAAGCGCTGTCCCACTTTATCACCGTCTCCTGCAGAAGTATATGTCGGTGTTGTTGTGTGACATAGCAGTGTACATCACAATTCTGCTGGGTAGAGATGCGAACATTCCAAAGAGCCGTAGCTATTTATCTCCATCTTCCAAATCAGTGTCGCTCACCGTCATATGCTCTCCATCAGCGTGACAACGTAGCCATTTGTTCTGTATATACTCCAACCCTTACCTAACTTTTCTTTTCCGTCGTCACTATCCTTACTTTTTCTAATGAACTTTGACATACGCAATAGCCGAGCCATGACTATGGCGTGGGGTTTGGTTTTCCTTTTTTATTTGTACCGTGCACTGGTTGCAAACGTTTTCCTCAACTCGCAACACTGGCGCAGAACACTTTTTTGCTTAAGGGCTCTGCTCTCTTCCACCAGCTTACACCACTTTCTTTACCCTCCACACTACGGGCTCACCCCTTACAGAGCACTCATTACCAACACGTTACTATTTTCACATATACTTGGTAACTGCCACCCGTAGCAGAAAGCTTCGTTGCCGCACTGCGATTCAGTGCCCACCGCCTGTGAGCTTTAGCCCATGACACTTGGTCACCCAGCATACGGGCTCTGCGCTTGGAACGCCACATTCACTTCCAACTTTCCGCATTGATCTTCGTTTCAACAAGAGCTTAACTGTATTTTCAACTGCAAGCCCTTCGAAAGCCTGGAGCACTCCTAGAAGTAGACCGCCACAACCAGCATCTCACCTATGAGGGCTTCTGCAGTGAGGGTTTCCATCACGCTGGGATTGAGGAGGGAGGTAGGCAAGTGGCAGGCTGCAGGGAGATGTGGGGGAAGAGGTAAGGGGGGGGGTGGGCAAGGGGAGTCACGTCACCCCCTCCAGCTCCCGGTCTACGCACCTCCACGCATTCAGGGCGGCCAGAAGTCCATCCTCACTCCTCCCCTCACCGTGACTCCCAGATGTTGTGGGTGGGAAAGGACGGCATGGGGGGTTTGAAAGGCGTGGTGGGGGGAACATTCCCGCGCCCCTCCACCCACTTTCAGCCGCTGACGTTGTCGTGTAAGAGACAGTCGTTGGGGCAGAGAGTGAAGAACATTGTTTCCCTGCAATTACAGCATGTGGTTGTACCGAGCCGTCCATCGATCTTTTTTCTACAAACATGTCGAGGGATGCTTCTTGGCGCAAAACTGCATCGCACATCTGTCCTGGCACTGTCCATACCTTGTGGCCCCACCTCACGTGGAGGCAAATTCAGGCTCTTCCACTTATAGCGTATCGTTCCTGTACCAGACCTTGATGTAAGCTCTGTCTTGGTACCGGGTCACATGAGAGCGACAACCTGCTCTTTGGCTCCCATTGAACACACGTCTTTGGCCGATAGCAAACCGTGAGTCATCGAGAGAAATCGGTCAAGTACTAGAGGGTATCTAAAATATGTACCTTTGTGAGCTTTGCCGAGTTCCTCAGAACACAATGGACGCCATCGAAGCCATGTTGGTAAGGGTCTACGCTCTGACCTGCCCACTCTGTGACGTATGGTTGTTCCTACACTCCTTAAGAGCACCTTAAAACTCCTGAAAGCCCGGCTAAGCTTGACCGTCCACAAGAGTTATCGAGTAGACAGCCGAGTCCGTGGAAAGAAGCCTATCCTGTTGGTAGCGTGTCGACGGCTCGCGCTGGTGGTCAGGTCTATGGTTCATCCACCAACATCTCCGTAGAGTGCGAGCATGATACTCTCCCCACAGGATTTATCTCTCACCTTAGGACCACCAGCATTCCTCCTCGCTTGATTCGTGCTGCGACGCGTGTGTGCCCAGTATCTTCCATCTGTCATGAAAACTTTCCTGTCATTAACCTTGCAGTTTGGCCTAGGATGGGAGGGAGTCTAAGAACATGGGGTGGGGTCGTCTCCACCCTTCCTCCGACGCATTCGTCAGTAGAGGAGCAATCTATTCAGTGGTTTGCATTGGCGACCAATGCCTCCGAGAGCTAGAATAAGCCATGTGGCAAGGTATGCATGTATAACGCGGGAGGTGTTGGCAGAGAGAGAGGAGAGGGCGCGGGGCGGCTATGGGGGAAGTCAGGGAACAAGGCCGGTGGGATGGTCTAGGTCACCGAGCGGTGGTCGGTCCGGGCAGTGTGCTCAGTGCCTCATGCCTCACCCACCACTGTCCAACTCCAATCCACAGCAACTGTAATGTAATGCATTGTATTTAGCAGAAACGTCACAGATTAACCGCCTGGCCCGCACACATTGTCGCACTGGGATAAACTCTACCTTGCCTATGTATGAGTGATGTTTAGATGTCCGTTGAATGCTTTTTTTTTTTTTTTTTTTTTTTTTTTTTTTTTTTTTTTTTTTTTTTTTTTTTTTTTTTTTTTTTTTTTTTTTTTTTTTTTTTTTTTTTTTTTTCCCGGAGGGCAAGGGAAAAGCCACAGGGGGAACACCGCAATGGGACGGGGTCTTTAAACCCTGTCGCTCTGCTCTCCTCCTCGGAAGTTGGGAGTCGTGGTTGTATAGGATGATGTGAGAGGGGGGGCGGGGGGTAGGGGGGGAGGTCGTAAGGGGGGGAGGGCGAGGGGGGGGAAGGTCGAGAGTTTGAGGGGCAGAGTTTTAAGAGGGGCACCAGGGACCACTTTAACCTCCTCTCCCTCACACTTACCCTGAATTATCACGGTGAGAAGAAGGCAGCCAAATGGTACCTCCTCCTCACCCCTCGTATTAAAGTATTGTGTTAATGTACGGTATTTGTAACCCGTTATTTTTATTCATAGATGCAAAGGAGGAGTTTCTGTGACTGTCTGGTGTGTTGGCTTCATGGAGG
>JACEEZ010021158.1:2500-22500 GCA_016584305.1 Chionoecetes opilio | reverse complement strand
AAGAGAAGAAAACTGTGGCAAAAACAAAGTGTTTAGTAATATGCGCACACACACACACAAAAGAAGAAAAGGAGAGAGAGAGAGAGAGAGAGAGAGAGAGAGAGAAGAGAGAGAGAGAGAGAGAGAGAGAGGAGAGAGGAGAGAGAGAGAGAGAGAGAGGAGAGAGAGAGAGAGAGAGAGAGAGAGAGAGAGAGAGAGAGAGAGAGAGAGAGAGAGAGAGAGAGAGAGAGAGAGAGAGAGAGAGAGAGAGAGAGAGAGAGAGAGAGAGAGAGAGAGAGAGAGAAAATGCTTGAACACATTTAAACAGTTATACTTTTAACAAATGTCAATAAAATTTGTATCATTTATATATTTTTCCATTATCACGTTAGTCTCTTTAACACTTTAATGGGTATTCACTATATTTTCTTTTATCATTATATTTTCCGTATGAGTATATGGTAATGTGATACTAAGTAATGACTTCATCGCAAATAGATAGGTAGGTTTTTATTTTTAATTCTTCATCTATTTTCTTTCATCGTTCTTAATATCCTTGCGTCCGCATCTTGCCTTTCGAATGTCCTTTTTATATAAGACCATAAGAAAATAAGGAAGGTAGAAAATAAGGTAGTTCCTGATACTATACACTACCTACATCCACCTCTCTTCCCCATCCATGAATTTATCCGGACTCCATTTCTTTTGCTTCTATATATTGACTCCGCACTGACCACCTGTCTATTGAGTCCATTCCATATAATTTAGTTCCCTTTGAGTAGATTGTTCTGTCTTGATGCTGGCAGTTCTGATGTGTCTGTATATAGGTCAAGTATGTCTCCTTGTCATGATACAGGGTACGTATATGTATACACACGTATTTATGCCTCCTGTCCCATTTTCTTTTGCGTTGTATAATATTTCCCTTTTTATTACTATATCTTATTTTGCGCATTTTCCTTCCTTCCATCTTTCCTTCCTTTCCATCTTGCTTCCACCATTTTTACAAAGACTACCTCGTGTAGGTCTCGCAGCCTCTTGTAGCTTCCTTATTTTCTAATATTTTTATGTTCTTATGTTCTTTTTTATAGTTTCGTCCCTCATTCCACCTTTATCATATCCTCTTATCCTCCTTTACTCATTCCTACTCTGTCACATCCTCTTATGTTTTTTTTCCTTTGCTTTTGTATTTGGTAATTTGGATCGTCATTGTTTCCTCTCCCTATTATTTTTTCACCCGCGGCTGTTTCTTGCCTCAGTAATTGGACTCCATTTCACCTGTGCTGCGTGTAGTCTCTCTTTTCAACGTGCCACGCATCCTAATTGCAGTTTTTTAGAGCCAGGTTACTGCTCCTATTTTTTTATTATTTTTTGATCGTGTCCTATTAGTCGACCTCGTTTTCGTTATCATTCTACCTTTCGTTTTGTTTCTGTATTAACCTCTTCACGCCCAGATATAAAAGACGCCTTTGCTATAAAAAAATTGTATGTTGTCGAGCCATAAAATTACGATAAGTAACTGAATATACCACTTTAGTTACTCGACAAAGATACTAAACAGGTCATATCTATAAAATATTGCTTATATTCAGTAAAAAATGTATTAGCTAATAGTACCCAAATTATAATTGAATTTACGCTCTGGGTCTCAAGAGCTTAACCCTTTCACTGCTGGACACAGAATATTTTACATACCGGTCACTGCTGAACTCGGGGAGACGAATTAATTTTTCCAGGCACTTGACAATATTAAAGGTAGTATTCTTTCAGATTTTTTTTCTTTCGTCAGCTCACCATGTTTGCCGAGGGTGGTAGATCTGACTTAATTAACGCTTGTGAAGGGTAAACTTAGGGCCGAAAAGTTCCCGAGTGGATGTAGATGATGTTTGCTGTCGTATGGGAAGTGGTGGTGGTGGTGGTGGTGGTGGTGGTAGTAGTGGTGGTGGTGGTAGTGATAGTGGTGGTAGTGGTGGAAGTAGAGGTGGTGGTGGTGGTGGTAGTAGTGGTGGTAGTGGTGGTAGTGGTGGTGGTGATGGTAGTAGTGGTAGTGGTGATGCTAGTGGTAATAGTAGTGGTGGTTGTGGTAGTGATAGTGGTGATGGTGGTAGTAGTGGTGGTTATAGTAGAAGTAGTGGTGGTGGTAGTGGTGGTGGTGGTGATAGTGGTGGTGATGGTGGTAGTAGTGGTGGTAGTGGTGGTGGTGATGGCAGTAGTGGTGGTGGTGGTGATGGTAGTGGTAGTAGTGGTGGTGGTGATGGTAGTTATAGTGATGATGGTGGTGGTAGTGGTGGTGATGGTAGTAGTGGTAGTGAAGACGGTAATATTGGTGGTGGTGGTAGTAGTGGTAGTTGTGGTGATAGTGGTCATGGTGGTGGTGACACAAATCCTTCAATACCTCTATTTTTGCCACTGAATATCTGGAGGCGATTCACGCTTTTGCAGGTGTTGAAAATTGGCACTTTAGTAATGAACGACTGAATGCATGGGGTGAGAAGTTCGTGGTGGGAAGGATGAATGTTGAGGTTGGTATTACTGGAAATTGTGACTTGGACTGAAATTGTGGTTGTAAATTAGGGATTAAACGAGAACGTGAGTGTGGTGGTGGTGGTGGTGGTGGTGGTGATGATAGAGTGGTAGTGGTAGTGATAGAGTGCGTGGTAGTAGTGGTAATGGTGGTGGTAGTGTGGTGGTGGTGGTGGTGGTAATCGTGATGAAGGTGGTAAACTTCCTCACTCCTCTTCGTGTATTAGGATCGTTGTCATTGATGAAACAGCAACACCAGTGGAAACATAAACACCGGCCTTGACACACTAACAGTCGTGGCGATATACAGTCTGCCTCAACACGACACGCCCGCCACTGATACTCCCCTGCCTGGCCGTCGTGTTATCTCGTGTTATCAGACTAAATACGTGAGTCAGTCTAGCTTGAAGTGGTGAAGGTATCTGCAAGGGCTGAGAGGGAGGGAGGGAGGGAAGGGTACAGCTTCAAGCGGCGGTGGAACCCCCAAAGGACGTGGCTTTGAGAAATACGAGCCTTACGGGTGTTCTACGCTGACAACTAACCTTCTGCCGCCCAGGAATTTACGGATGTGTTTCTTCGGGTCCAGAAGCAGAGCGTGAGGTGAGCACTAGCGGGGAAAGGATCATATACTGTACTATACTACTTTCTATTATCCTTGGGCGCGTGGATAATAAAATACTGTATTTTACTAATTTATATTATCCTTGGGCGCGTGGATAATAATATACTGTATTTTACTACTTTATATTATCCTTGGGCGCGTGGATAATATACTGTACTATAATACTTTATATTATCCTTAAGCACGTGGATGATATACTGTAATATACTACTTTATATTATCCTTAAGCGTGTGGATGCTTATACCTTACTATACTACTTTATATTATCCTTAAGCGTGTGGATACTTATACTGTACTATACTTCTTTATATTATCCTTAGGTGCGTGGATAATATACTGTACTATACTACTTTATATTATCCTTAGGTGCGTGGATAATATACTGTACTATATTACTTTATATTATCCTTAGGTGCGTGGATAATATACTGTACTATACTACTTTATATTATCCTTAGGTGCGTGGATAATATACTGTATTATATTACTTTATATTATCCTTAGGTGCGTGGATAATATACTGTACTATATTACTTTATATTATCCTTAGGTGCGTGGATAATATACTGTACTATACTACTTTATATAATCCTTGGGCGCGTGTATGTGTGTCCTTCACCCATTGCCTGATCACGCGCTAGAAACCTGATCTCCAGTGGTTACCCTTCCAGTTTCCATCTCATAGAGACCGATTTTTAGAGTATAGGAGGCACCTCACACGCCACACACACCCCATCCCCTAGTTCAATGGGGACAGTTACCACCCATATTTGTCAGTGAAAAATCCCTATTGAGCTAGCAGGATTGAATCCTGCTAGGAATCCTGAGGACCACAGATTGGCAAGGCACGCTATGGCCCACTGAGCCACGTGGGCGGTGTGTAGGTGTGTGTGTGTGTGTGTGTGTGTGTGTGTGTGTGTGTGTGTGTGTGTGTAGGTGTAGGTGTGTGTGTGTGTAGGTGTGTGTGTGTGTGTGTGTGTGTGTGTGTGTGTGTGTGTGTGTGTGTGTGTGTGTGTGTGTGTGTGTGTGTGTGTGTGTGTGTGTGTGTGTGTGTGTGTGTGTGTGTGTGTGTATGTGTGTGTGAAGGTAAATATGTGTCTACATCTCTATACTTTCTTCACGTTACTTCTGTTCCATCGACTAATTCCATCCACATTAGTTTTTCCATCTAACTTTTTTTTTCCTCTCATGCTTTAATCGATGTTTTGCAATTTTTTTCTAATGTTTCATATTATTTAAAACTTTCTTCTTTTTTAGCTCCCCGTCCTTCCTTCGTCCATTCTTCTTCATTATCTGTATTCTTTAATCCTCAGTTCCTTTCTTTCATTTCCTTCCTCTCTCTATCCTCCTCCAAGACCATTCGTGAAATATTAAGAGACTTAGAAGCGATTCCTTGTTCGTGCCGAGGGAGGTTCAACTTTCCCCTTCCTTTCGATCATTAGGTTTTGATCGTGGACGAAGATACAATGGACATCAACTCCACGACGAACCTTCATTGCTGCTAAACATGGGAGCCTTGGGGTTTGAGGTACACATGAGTAACGTTATCACCACCTTCACAGCAATCAAGAGTACCTGACTGCAGTATTGTGTACAAGTAGAAATCTACACCGTGGATAGAACGGCACATTGTCACGAAGAGGCTTGTAACCTGGTGCTAAGGGGTAAGGAAGGAGAAGAGGGAGAAGGAAGGAGGAGTAAGGAGGAGAAGGAGAGGTAAGGAGAAGGAAAAGAAGTGGGAGAAGGTAGTAGAGGTAAGGAGAAGGAATGAGGAGAGGTAAGGAGAAGGAAAAGGAGTAGAAGGAAGGAGTAGAGGTAAGGAGGAGGAGAAGGAAGGAGAAGGAGAAGAAAGGAAAATAAAGTAGAAGGACGCAAAGGTAAGGTGAAGGAAAACGAGAAAGTGTAGGAAAATGAAGGAGGATAATAAAGGAATTAGAAGGAAGGAGAAGAAGGAAGAAAGAAGGAAGGAGTAGGAGAAGGAAGGAGGAAGGAGGAGAAGGAGAGGGAAGGAAGAGAAGCTGCAAAATCAGCTGTTCGTGGACATCGCTTCTTTCATGCTGTTCACTCACCCTGTGGAGACCAATTTCCTCTAGGCGCTTTCCTGCATACACGACGTTCAGTTTGAATTCCAGACGAGTAGGCAACGCCGGCAACCCATTCAAGGCGATAGCAAGAAGGTTTTTACGACCAGGTCTCCTCGTGTGGCTGTCACATGTAAAGACTCCATCTCTCGAGGTCTTGAGGGTGAGACAAGGCGGGCTCAGTGACTTTAATGACCTGCTTTGATGTGATGGTTCTAGTTAATGAAGTAGTGCTGTGTATTAACCCCTTGAGGCCCATAACGTAATTTCCATTGTACATTGGGTACCATTAGACGATTTTTGTGAATATAAGCAATAATCTTATAGCTATGACCCGTTTAGTATCCCTGTCAACTAGCTAATTGGGTATATTCAGTTCGTTTTCGTAATCTTATGGCTAACAACAGACAATTTTATGTAGGAGAGGAAAGATCTGGGCGTGAAGGGGTTAAGACAGGCTCAGGGAGTCGAGTGGAGGGGACGTGGGAGCTACTGTACAGCGGTGATGATAAATAGTTGTCTCGGTAGATGGCGACTGCATTGGATCCATGAGGATAGGGGTTGGATTATATAGTGAAGACCTATTTGTGTTGACTTTGTTACTGTGGTGCATTTCTGGTGTGGCCACTTTCACGCACGCACACACACACACACCAACACACACACACACACACACACACACACACACACACACACACACACACACACACACACACCAACTCACACACACACACACACACACACACACACACACACACACACACACACACACACACACACACACACACACACACACACCAACACACACACACACACACACACACACACACACACACACACACACACTACGGGGAACTCCGTAGTGTAAGGGGGAACTCCGTAGTGTGTAAGGGTTAGCACGCTCGGCTCACAACTGAGAAGTCCCGGGTTCGATCCCCGGGCGGAGCGAAGACAGACGGGCGGTCTTCTTAAAACCCGAGCCCCTGTCCACCCAGCAGTGAATAGGTATCGGGTGTTAGCCGGGGGTTTGTGACCCCCCTCTCGGGGTGGTGGCTTCGGCCGACACTAAAAAGGTGAATGAGAAAAATAAATGTTGATATGGAGACGGGGCCATACGAGCGTTGCTCAGGCCCTGTAAAATACAACTAGATGAATACAACTAGATGAATACACACACACACATAAAGAGAGAGAGAGAGAGAGAGAGAGAGAGAGAGAGAGAGAGAGAGAGAGAGAGAGAGAGAGAGAGAGAGAGAGAGAGAGACAGAGACAGACAGACATATAAAGGGAGAGAAAGAGCACTAACTCTATTTGTTCTTCCTATACAAATAGGAGAAACAATATATAAAAACGGGTGCTACAAAAGCAAGTGCAAACATTCCATCAGATTTTGTACACCGTCGGTGAAAAAATAGAATTTATCCTCGTATAGAAAACAAAGATACACAAAGAACATGGAGATAGACAGAAAATATATAGAAAAGACTAACTCGACAAGCGCCTTTCTTCCCCTTTTCCTTTTTTTTGTATCCTTACATCCTTTTCATTTTTTTTATTATGTTCATTTTTTTCTAATGTTGAAAAAGGGAAATACTCGTTGTTACCATTTATATCTATTTTTTTCTGTATATTCTAAGTTTACAAAGGAGTCGATTTTTCGTGAATTTTTAGGATTTTTATTTTTTTCCCATATTGGAATGAAAAGCGAGGGCGGGTTTATGTTTTGTGTGTCATCGCGCAAGATTACCCAGCGTGCTTTCATTAAAACTGCCCAGAAGCACGTCACCCATCCGAAAAAATATATTTGGCCAACCGAAAAAAATAAATGTTTATGGTCCGTGGCTCCTGCGCGTGAAAGTGTTACTGTTTGTTCACTTTTTGTATTATATTCCCTCAGTTTATTTTTTTATCCAGTCGCATGAAAACTAAAAGTCGGAAATGACCCCGAAACCCTATTGATTAAAAGACTAAAATTCCTAATGTTTTTTTCGTAAGACTCCATAGTATTTAATGTCATATTTATTAAACTTTTCTTTCTAACATAATAATTTGTTGCTCACGTAAAGCTACTCTTGTATAACATATTACGATTTTGTTATCTCTTTTTCTAGTTATTTGTATGCCATTAATGTATGTATTAATGTATCTTGTATGCTCAAGCCTCAAAGCGCCTACCTTCCTTCTTCGTGAGAATCCATCCTTCAAAACAACACAATTCAATGACACAAACAGACAATGATAAAACTCGGTCAAAAAGAAAATAATACAGATGAAAAAATTGAGGTTTTCTTTTAAATCATCAAAATTGTGGTTCTGAGCTTAGCTGTTATGTTGACGTGTGTTGCTGGTGTTGTTGACTAAGTGAATTAGTACAACTGTAAGGGAAGATAAAGAGGCTTCGTAAATCGAGCCTTCTGCCACATGAAGAAGACTGTTGGTGTCTTGAGTGCCTGAAGACTATTCGAGTGGCTGAGGTGAGGCCGTGATGTTAGCTGGCACATAAGAACATAAGAAAATAAGGAAGCTAGAAGAGGCTGCGAGACTTACACGTGGTAGTTCCTGTAAGCAGCACACAAAACAGCAGAATACCTCGTGTAGGTGCGGCCTCTTGTAGCTTCCTTATTTTCTTATGTTCTTATACATACCGCCATCTCCGCCAGCCAGGAAAGCGCCACGCCTTCTTGTTGTCTGGGATTCGCGCCACATTATGTAGGACCCGCCGCCGACACACACCCTGGGACGCGAATAAAACCTTAGAGCGGCCGAGGTTTTTAATATTTTACAGACTGAGCCAGTGAGCCAAGCGTATACGTGGATAAACATAAATATTATGTAGAAATGTTCTTCCCCGTCTCTCCTCTCTCTGGACACACTCGTACGTTGCTCGCTGCGCTTTTGTCTACACATCACGAGAAGATAAGTTTTCTGCTGATCCAGAGTTAAGCGAAAACCTCTGGTTGTTTTAACGTAGCTCGGAGGCCGCAGAGTGGACCCGCGCCGGCCCTGGAATATATTTTTCATTTGCTGTGTTGAGAATACCAACTAGTGAGCAGATTTACTTAACATTGCCGTGGGGAGAATCACGCGTGTTTGTACAAATCATTAGCTGCACGAGACCTGCTTGCAACATCTTAGTTACGTGGGTTTACTGCATTTTAGACTGATGTCTAAAAGGTTCGTTAAACATATCTTCTGACAGCAACACGCCAATTTCTTTCATCGGATTTTTCTTTAGTTTATTTTGTTGTTGGTTGGTTCTCATTATTCAGGGAGAAGTCATGATATACCCTGAAAGCCTGGCTGCTGAACACACAGAGGCCTCATCGATGACGGCAAACCATGAAAAAAGTTTTGTTACGATAAAGGAAAACAAGACAATTAACAGATATAAAAAGTGGTTGAAAATAATGAAAAGAGAGAAAAAGGATGTAACACGCCAGCAAGACTAGTAATCAGGGTAGAACAAGAAGTAACGGATTCAAGCTGGAAAAGCATAGATTTAAAAAGGAAATATGGAGAAACTGGTTCACAAATAGGGTGGTGAATGATTGGAATGAACTTAGTCGTCAGGTGATCAATGCAGTCTTTTGGGGTCTTTAAAAGGAGGCTAGATAATTTCATGGATGGGGATGAAAGGTGGATGTAAGATGTTAAGTAACAGGAACTACCACGTGTAAGTCTCACGGCCTCTTATAGCTTCCTTATTTTCTTATGTTCTTATGTTAAGACTACAAGAATGGCGCAAGGCTTCTCTTTATTTGGTGAGCTGCGTTGGAATGAGATCGAATTTTTAGGCATAAGGCAAGGACAGCAAACTTGACGCTATCGGTAACTTTGCCTGAGGCGTCGCCACCATGTCAGGCGATGCTGTGAGACCAGCTTTAAGAGGGCTTTTTCAGGAGGAAAATATGAGATCCCGGGATACTACCTGGGGGCATCCGAGCCGGGAAAAAGAGGAAGTCGTGGGAGTGAGGCGACGACGTTGTAGAAAATATATCATTTTTCTGATGGAGAAATGATACTATATTCTTGGCATTAAACTATTCACATTGTATTCACTTAACCCCCTGAGGCCCAGAACGTAATTTTCATTGTAATTTGGCTACCATTACACGATTTTTAATGAATATAAGCAACATTTTATAGATATGACAAGCTTAATATACTTGTCCACCAGCTAATTTGGTATGTTAAGCTACTTTTCGTAATCCTATGGCTAACAATAGACGATTTTATGTAGCAACGGATAGATCTGGGCGTAAAGTGGTTAAACCTATTTATGGACATGTTTGTTACTGATTTTTATTATAAGAGAGGGACCAAGGAAAGGTATACAGCTAATATAAATGTGTTAAGGCAAAGAATTCGTAACACCAGCATTTCCTTCTTGCCTGACCTCTGTGACTGCTGCCGCTTTCCCCTTCCCTCCCCTCGCCCTCCTCTCCCCGCTTTAATCCCTGCGCTGGTTTAAGGATGTGTTTCATAAGAATGCTGTAGTGGACCGCCGCGGTAACTTAGAATCTAATAGAGAAAAAAGTCCCCTGAGAAAACTGACGACCTGACGACCTTCATGGCTTAACTGATTCGTGGACTGCGTGACTGATAACGAAAGACAGAAATAAAAATACAGAAGACAGACAGAAAAAGACAGTAGACACAAAAAAGACAGAATACAGACAGAAAAAGACAGAAGACAGACAAAAAGAGACATAAGACAGAAAAAGACAGAAGACAGACAGAAAGAGACATAAGACAGAAAAAGATAGAAGACACATCAAAAGACAGAAGACAGACAGAAAAAGACAGAAGACACAGAAAAAGACAGAAGACAGACAGAAAAAGACAGAAGACAGACAGAAAAAGACAGAAGACAGACAGAAGAAGACAGAAGACAGACATAAAAAAGCAGAAGACAGACAAAAACATACAGACTGACTCTTTTTTGTTACATATTTTTGCCTATAGCGCCTGTAGGCAGTGAACTCCAAAACTGGGATGGCAGGCCCTGGAGGTTCCCTTGAGGGCTGTGATGGTTGGCCCTCGTCCGTGGTGGCACAGACAGGATTTTCATTCATAGTGACGCCTGTGATTAGATGCACCTCCGTGGTGTAGTGGCTAGCGCGCCTAACTACGAATCTGTGGGCCCTGTTACGAATCCAGGCCAGGGCAAGTCAGCGGAGAGAGAGAGAGAGAGAGAGAGAGAGAGGAGAGAGAGAGAGAGGAGAGAGAGAGAGAGGAGAGAGAGAGAGAGAGAGAGAGAGAGAGAGAGAGAGAGAAGAAGAGAGAGAGGAGAGAGAGAGAGAGAGAGAGAGAGAGAGAGAGAGAGAGAGGAGAGAGAGAGAGAGAGAGAAGAGAGAGAGAGGAGAGAGAGAGAGAGAGAGAGAGAGAGAGGAGAGAGAGAGAGAGAGAAGAGAAGAGAGAGAGAGAGAGAGAGAGAGAGAGAGAGAGAGAGAGAGAGAGAGAGAGAGAGAGAGAGAGAGAGAGAGAGAGAGAGAGAGAGAGAGAGTCTCATAAATTAATTATGCCATTTTTCTTCTGGATCTGCCGGTTTGAACAGCCGTGTTTGTTTCCAGAAGTAGGAATCTTATTTTTTTCGAAGATTGCGATTGGTTTTGTTGCGTTGTGGATGTCATTGAGGTATTAAAGAATAAGAAGACGAAGGGAAGCAAAAGCAGCCATGAAAGGATGATGAGGAAGATAAAAAAGTTCTGCCTACCTGGTGGTGTGTGGTGGTGAGTGGTGGTGTGGTGTGATGGTTTGTGGCTATGGTGTGTGGTGGTGTGGTGTGATGGTGTGTGGTGTTGCGTGGTGTTGTGTGGTGGTGTGGTGGTGTGTTGTGGTGATGGTGCGTAGTGGTGTTTGGTGGTGTGGTGTGATGGTGTGTGGTGGTGTGTGGTGGTGTGGTGGTTGGGGTGGTGGTGGTGTGTTGTGTTGGTTTGTGGTGGTGTGTGGTGGTGGTGGTGAGGTGATGATGATGAAGAGTTAGATTCTAAGGTCATAACGAGAGAGAATAAAGTCAGAGATACATGTATAGACTTGACAGCCAGACACCGGACCGAACGGACATGCCTACTGCCTCTTTCTGCCTACTCTGCTATATTGGAAACATAGTACTTAGTTATGTTCAGAAGTGGTGCTTGAGCCCTCCTCGACACAGAGGGGGATGATAACTCCAGTGAGTTGAGTGGTACATTAACAGCTGAAATCAAGAAATCTCTGGACAAAGTGGTAAAGAAATCTATGAAGAACTTAGAGAAAGGTCCACAAACAAGGTGAATGACATCAGAAGGAAACGAAGCAGCAGATTTGACCATTGCTTCAATAGTGACCGAATTTATTCAAGCTCTACAACCTGTGATTATACAAAGTGTGTCAGCAGCAGTCTCACAAGCTGTTGTCACTTTATCCAAGGAATTTAGAGAAGAATTAACGAAGCAAAGCCAATTTGTCAACTCAACTATTATTTGTGAACTAAAGAAACAAGTGAAGCAACAGTCAAATCAAATTGAGAAGCTTGAACAGTACAAAAGGAGAGACAATGTGAGGATTAAAGGTCTGAAGTTCGAAGAGGGAGAAAATACTACCGAACTTGTTGTGAAGCTTGCTACTGAAGTTGGCGTGACGATAGTTAAAGAAGACATCAGCACCAGTCACCGGCTTGGAACAACGATCGACGTTAACAATCCAAAGCCAAATCATCGTTAGATTCGCATGACGGGACAAGATGATTGAGCTGCTGCGGAACAAAAGGAAGTTAAAGCATGGGATATATATAGAAGAAGACTTAACCAGAACAAGAAATAGCATGCTTTACGAAATAAGGAGGGATCTACGTACGAGCAAGACATGGAAGACTGGTGGCAAGATTTACGCATCGGTGAAAGAAAATGAAAGCAAAGTTAAAAAAGTCTTCGATACCCCAGACGACCTGTATAAGCTGGGCTGGAATGAAAAGAGAATCGAAGCTTTCCTGGACAGCAACAAATAGGAATTCTGCGACCCCAGATGGAACTTGCTATAGTCACAACGAGACCGCCGTTGGATTTAGATTGATACACACAGACAGTAACAATATTCGTACATAATTCGATAAGGTGATTAAGATTTGTGGGTTAAATGTTTGTGGTCTGAATTCTAAAATCAATAATGGTATCCTTCAGGATTATATTAATGATTTTGACATAGTATGTTTATCAGAAACTAAAGTTAGATGTGATGTTGAACTAAAGGGATTCAAATGCTTTACAATTGATTGCAAAGGAAAAAGGTACCCATACCATGGTGTGCATGGGCTAAGTGTGTTGGTCTCTAGTGCACATATTAGATTCATTCAACAATTATCATGTATTTCAGAAGATTTATTGTGTGACTCAGTTTTGTGGATAAAATTTTCAAGTAATTTCTCCTAGGGTCTGTTTACATACCACATGAAGCATCGAACATTTTTTATTTTGAAGTATTTGATGACTTATCTTTAGATATTAGCCAGCTTACAGGCACTTGCAAACTCCCAGTATTTCTGATAGGAGACTTCAATAGTAGGACTGGTGCTCTTGATGATTTTCTACAGATAGATGTTTAAATCACGCAGAAGTCTTCTGCGACTTCGAAGGATTCCTGCAAGGACTATTGGTTTGATAACTGATCTGTATTCTGGGACTGAGAGTGCTGTGAAGTGTGGGGCAGGTGTATCCAGCTTCTTTCCTGTGAATACCCGGAGTGAGGCAGGGTGCGTCCTTGCCCCATCACTTTTCAACGCTTGTATGGACTGGGTATTGGACAAGGTTGTAGATCAAAGTGATTGTGGAGCATCCGTCGGCAACACCAAGTCACTGACTTTTTTTTTGCCGATGATGCAGTAATCTTTGCTGAGTCGCTGGAGGGCCTGTGATGGCTCCCCGAGGCGCTGCACGAGGAGGCAAGCCTTTGGGACTTGAGGTCTCCTGGCTGAATACCAAGGTCCAGGTGTTTGGAGACTTACAGATGAAGCAGTACAGTCTGTTCATGCGTGTGGCGAGGACATGGAGATCTTGGAAAGTTTTCATACCTGGTAGCGCAGTCCATAATGACGGCGGTCACATCAAGAAGTCTTACGACGGATTGGCATAGCCCACGGTGTTATGGACTCGCTCAGCGGGAGTATTTGGCGTTGTCGTACCTGTGCAGGAGGACAAAGATCCGGATCTTCAAGTCGCTTGTGATCCCTGGTCTTACTCTATGGTTGTGAGACATGGAACTAAATAGTGACTTGAAGAGACGAATCACTGCCTTTGGTAATAAGTGTCTTCGCAGAATCATGGGGTATCGCTGGGATGATTACGTGTCAAATCAGCGATTGCACCGGGGAGATGAATCGAGGGCCCATTACCTGCATAAATCCGTCAGCGCCAACTTCGGCCATATGGGCATGTGGCACGCTACCCTGAAACCGATCCTTCCCATCGGGTTGTATCTGTAAGAGACAATCCGGGGTGGAGGAGGCCAAGGGGGCGCCCCCAAGGCTGGGCTGGGGCAAGTTGATGTTTCTTGTCGGAGCTGCTTGGTATGGGAAAGGAGCCTGCATGGGAACTCGCGCGTGGTGACCCCCGGGAGTGGCGTCGTAGGGTGGGCGAGGCGACGCGCCCCCCGGCGTATGCCCCCAATGATTGATTGATTGATGTTTATGATGAATTGGGGTATGCAAACATTTGTACTTCAAAAGTGATTTTTGAGAAACTAGGAATGTGTAGTGAACGGTTCAATAGTGACACAAAAGTTAATAATAATGGTAAAAAGTTGATAGAGCTATGCCAATGTAACGATTTAAAGATAGTCAATGGGAGGGTAGGGGAAGATTTGTTCATAGGAACGGCAACGTTCGACGATGCTAGCCTTATTGACTATGTTCTGTGCTCGCCAAGTCTTTTTCCTAGATTAAGACATTTTTGTGCAGATGCTTTTGATCCAATGTTATCGGATAAACATCGCCCTTATGCCTAGATTTTTGCTTAGAATCTTCTGAGGAAGATTTAATGGCAAGAGATAATAAGGCTGTAGAGTTCTCACAGAGTGAAAAGTCAATCAAGTGTAAGTGGAATAGAGATCAACAGACGGGAAACCCAGGGGGTTTGGATCTAAAAATATTGAAAAAATTGGGAAACCAATTAGAAACTATAAATACATCGGGATGTCAGTCAGGATTTTTGGACAAAATGGGTAGCAAACTGAATAACATATTTTTAAAGCCTGCGAGGGACACGAAAATTTTACAGGAGCAAACTTCGGGGAAAAATTTACACGTGGAAACAAAGAAAACAAGGTAGGGTTTTAACGAGGAATGAAAAAAATCTAAACTTGAGATAGAAAAATACAGGAGATCCCTAAAGGATAAATCACATGAAGCAAGGAAAAAAAATTGTTTAGGGACCCGGGGTAAGAAACATAAGAAGTCATTAGAAAGGGGAGGGCCCATCATATGAGAAACTTTATTTAACAAATTAAAAACAGATGAAAAAAAAAAAGAAATCCACGTGAATTTTTGGGAAAACTCTCAAACATTTTTAACAATGACCAGAAAAATAGGAAATATTTTTTTACAGAAAATTTTCGAATAAAATTTTGAGAAAATGGGGTCTGGTTACAGTGGGGGGGAAAAAGATCGTTAACGGGGGGAAACCATTTTTTAAAGAAACAATGCACAATTAAAAAACAACTTGTTTAAAGCTGGGTTTAAAAAATAAAGGGATTGTAAAAAAATTACGAAATAATAAAAACTCCATGGGAATTTATTTACCCTTTTGGGATGAATTTATGAAAAGTTGCCAAATTTTAATGGTTTCAAAACTGTGCTACTACGGGTTTTAAAACTGTTCTCAAACTGAAAATTATTTAAACGATTTTGGGCGATTTGGATTTATTTAAAACCCCTATACAAGGGCAAGGGGGTCTATTTATGAACTGGACAATTTAACGAGGATAACATTGTTAAGTTGTTTGGGAAATTGTTTATTCTTTTAATAAAACCCCGATTGTATTTACTACTAATTTGCGCAGGATCATTGTGGAAAAAGAACAAGCAGGGTTTTTGGGCATGGTTATAAAAAAAGCTTTATTATATTTTCCTCTATATGTTCTGGTTTTGACTATTTGAATCTTTAAAAAGGAAAAACCACTTTTCTGGCATTTATTGATTTTTAAAAAAGCCCTTTTTACCCTTATTGACAGGTTTATAATTTTTGGGTTAAAATGCTGAAAAAGTAATATTAATGGTTTTGGGAAACCCAGGGTGATCATGGGAATATAATTCAAATGCTAGGTAAGTATTAAAAATTTGGGAGGAAAAATTTCAAAGGGGTTTTTTTCCCCCTAAGGGGGAGTAAAGGGAAGGGGGGAAAAAATTTTCGCCATTGTTAAATTTTCCCAAATTTTTTTGAAAAAGATTTTTTTTTTAATTTCAAATTTTAAAAACTTGACACGGTTTATTCCCTTTTTGCATGAATTTAAAGGGTATTTGATGTATTAAATTTATGATGAGATTGGTTTTTTTTTTACGCTTATTTTTCTTGGGTTTTAAAGCCGATGGGCAAAAATAGTACTTGCAGAAAAAAAGTTTGCTCATTTCAGTTTGCTTGGGGTTTCAGCTAGATTTACGGGAATATGGTTTGGGCGCTGCAAGTAAATAAAATAAACAAGGTAAATGTATTTTCAAAGGTTAAAAATTAAAAAAATATGTACATTTTAAGTTTTGGTGAAAATTTTATTTATGTTTTTGATGACTACGTGTATCTAGGAAGGTTTAAAATTCCAAATTTAAAAGGACTTTTTCATAAAACCCAAAACTAAGCAAGGGCCCTAAAAAAGCAAAAAAGGGTACATATTGGTTATTTGGAAAAAAAATTAAGCTTTAAAAATTTCCTTTTTGGAAAATATGCCCCCTTTATCTGTTGGGCAAACTTGTTTTAAAGCCCCGTAATGCCCTAAGGGGTTTTGAAAAATATGGGGCTAGGGGAATATTCAACAGCTAAAAAAACCGCCCCGTAATAAGTTTTTTCAAAAAGGGCTACTAAACTTTGTAAAATCCAATCAACCTGTATAAATTATTTGGGAACTGGGATGTAAGAGGGTTTGAGGAGGGGATAGGGAACAGAATGGTTAACCTTTTGTAAAGGTATTGCCAATGGTCGAAGGGGTTAAAAAATTTAAATTTCATAATATTTTTTCATAAAAAAATTTCATGAAATCAACAATTAGTTTACCCCGGCTAAAAATAAGGTAATGAATCCTAAATAGCCCCGGGAAGTCAAAAAATAGTCAGGTTTCATCCCATTAAAAAGCTGTGGCTGAAGGGGAAGCGTTTAAGTTGCGGTTTGAGGATTTTGTATAAACAAAAATTGGGCCCGAAGAAGTGGAGAAAAAATCTTGGGGTGTTTTTAACCCACAAAACTAATGACCCACGTTTTACCCGAACTCAAGAAACTACTTATTGAAATTCCCTAAAAAAAGTATGCATTAATAATGTAAATAAAAGGGGGAAAAAAGCAAAATTTCAAAAATTTTAGTTGGAAGGGACAATAATGTTTGTATAGATGAAAGGTTTTTGGTTTTTGTACTGGAAAAGGATTTGGGGATGAATTTCAATATATTTAGGGTAAGGGACTTTGAGGAGAAAAGGAAGGGTTTTACCTTAAAAATATTATCATGATAACCCAAAAAGTTCGAAAATGCAAAAAGTTGTTTTTACCCTATAAATACGCGGGACTATGTAAAAATTTTGCCAAAATTTTTTTGTTTTTATTTTGAAGTTTTTTGAAAAAAAACCCCCCCTTTTTAGGAATATATATATATTGAATAGGGTTTTAGCTTAGGTTTTAAATGGTGGGGTTTTTTTCTTTTTTTACTGAGACTCTGTATTTTCCCCCCTCTCGGGGTTTGCCCGGAGGGAAAAAAACCTTTCAAACCTTTCAAAAACCTTTTAAAACCCCGACAAGGTTTTATATCCTTGGGTTAAAGAAAATAAAACATCCTTTTTTAGTTAATTGGGGAAAAAGCTCTAAGGAATTTGTGAATAGGGCAAGGGCCCCATATCTCTCTCTCTCTCTCTCTCTCTCTCTCTCTCTCTATCTCTCTCTCTCTCTCTCTCTCTCTTCCCCTCTCTCTCTCTCCTCTCTTCCCCTCTTCTCTCTCTCTCTTTCTCTCTCTTTTCTCTCTCTCTCTCTCTCTCTCTCTCTTTTCCCCTCTCCTTTCTCTCTTCCCCTCCCCTCTCGCCCTTTTCTCTCTCTTTTCTCTCGCTCCCTCTTTCTCTCTCTCTCTCTCTCTCCTCCTTCTCCCCTCTCTCTCCCCTCTCCCCTCTCTCTCTCTCTCTCTCTCTCTTTCTCTCTCTCTCCTATCCCTCTCTCTTTTCTCTCTCTCTCTCTCTCTCTCTCTCTCCTTTTCTTCTCTCTCTCTCTCTCTAAACGGATTATTTCTGGGGCTCCATATATAAAGAAAAAACCCAGGGAATATGAAAGGAAACCTAATATGAGTTTTTGTTTCACGATCAATATTCTTGAGTAGATTACATATGATATTGAAATCTAATATAGTATAAGGGACCAAATCAGTTTCGTTTATAATTTGATTCACTGCTAAGCCTTTGAAAGAATGAGGAAGATGGCACAAGGTGAAATTAGGAGATAATTAAATAGAAAAAGATGGGAAATAGGGTAGGGAGGGTGAGTCCTATCCTCCATCACCCAAGGCTAAGACCACTGAAAGGAAAGTTATTGAATTTATCTCTATTGGAAAAGTAGATTGATGGGAAAAGCCCTCGGGCATAAGAGGTAATTATTATTCTTTGAAAATGTACTCCTTCCTTTCATATTCTTATAACTTACTTATGGTTACATGTCATATGGTACTGAGGCGATTGTGAATGAAGTCATTTGACCCACAAGACATTTGCGTCCCAAGTCAAAAAAACACAAGTCAATTGGGTATCAGGTCATACCGTAATGAAGTCCTCTTGTCCCTTGTCCAACTTGTCCCCTAGGACAAACCGGACAAACCGTCATCAACCCTTCTCAAACCGACTTGACCGCAAGTTTATCAATAAAATGTCGTCAGAGGAGAGAGAGAGAGGAGGAGAGAGAGAGAGGAGGAGAAAAGGAGAGAGAGAGGAGGAAGAGAGAGAGAGAGAGGGGAGAGAGAGAGAGAGAGAGAGAGAGGGGGAAAGAGAAGAGAGAGAGAGAGAAGAGAGGAGAGATAAGGGTAAGATAGATTTCATTATCTAGACATTGTAAGTACCAACTACAAAGGGTTATGACTAACAAAGGCCGCACGTCAGCACGAACTAGGCGGATCGAACCCCTGACCGAATGCCAGGACGCTGCACATTGTGAACTCACGAGAGAGGGGAGAGAGAGGAGGAGGAGAGAGAGGGGAGAGAGAGAGGGAGAGAGAGAGATGAGGGAGAGAAGAGAGGAGAGAAGATGAGAGAAGGAGAAAAGGAGAGAGGAGAGAAGGAGAGAGAGAGAGAGAGGAGAAGAGAAGGAGGGGAGAGGGAGAGAGAAGAGAAAAGAGGGAAAAGGGAGAGGAAGAGAGAGGAGGGCGAGAGATAGGGGAGAAGAGGGAGGAGAGAGAGAGACGGGGAGATGGAGAGAGAGAAAGGAGAGAGAGGGAGAGAGCGGCGTTGAGAGAAACTTTCAGGGAGGAGAGAGCGAAACGAGGGAGGAGAAGACCGAAATTTGAGGGGGGAGATAGAGGAATACCGAGCGGAGGACGTGGAGGAAACTTTTAGGGGAGGACGATTAGAGGAAACTTTTTCGAGGGAGGACGATTCGAGCGAATATTTTCGGCGGAGGACGATTCGCCGAATATTTTTTCGAGCGGAGGACGATTAGAGCGAAATTTTTTTCGAGCGGAGGACGATTCGAGCGAAAAAATTTTTTCGAGCGGAGGACGTTCGACGAAAATACTTTTTCGACCGGTGGACGTTTTCGAGGAATACTTTTCGAGCGGGGGGGACTATAATTATAATATGGACGATCATGGATAACCCCGGAACCCCCACACCCCCACACCCCCCCCCGCTAAAGGGAGAAAAAACCCGCCTAAAATTTATCAGTGAAAAACCCCCGGGAACAAGGGGAAAGCCGAGGATCGAACGTCCGCCCATAGAATTGGGGCGGGACGTTTTAATTTTTAAATTTAAAACCCAAGCCTGGGTGGTCCAGGGTTCAAGGAGTGTGTATTATCTATTTGTACTTTACAGGGCCAGCTAACTCTTGACCCCGTCTCCATATCTATATTTTCTTTTTTGTTTCCTTTAGGTTTACTCTTATTTTGGCCGAAACCCATGATTAGGGGAGAAAAGGGAACCCCCCGGGAACCCTTTTCCCAATTCTCGTGGTTTGGGTGCAGCCATGTGATTTTTGGGCCCAAAAAAAATTCCCCGGTTACGTTAGGTACATTTAGCAAAGGTAATTTTTTTGATCAACTCATGGTAACTTAGTGTGGGAATCACAAGAGGGTTTTTTTTCGAAAAATATGTGGTTTATTTTCAGAGCTACACCCAAAGGGTTTAGAGCAAGTAGGCAGCTGAGTGGTTGCACAAAAAGCAGGACTTATGAAAAGTGCCCCCCGGCTAACACCGGGTATTCATTCACTGCGGGGTGGACAGGGGCTTGGTTTAAGGAGACCGCCATCTTTCTTGCTCCACCAGGGAATTGAACCCGGGGGATTTTTTTTGAAACCGAGGTTTTGTAGCCTACACCTGAGCCCCCAATTGGTTTTTGTGGGGGTTGTGTTGGGGGGGGGGTTGGTGTGGTTTTTGTGGGTT
>JACEEZ010021157.1:0-12710 GCA_016584305.1 Chionoecetes opilio | reverse complement strand
ATTACATAAAATAAACTAAAAAAAAAAAAAAAAATTTGCCACTGTGGCTAATCCTTTATGATGAAAATTAAAAATACACACACACAAGTACGCGCACACACACACCACACAACCCACACAACAACACACACACACACACACCACACACACGCACGCCACGCACGCACGCACGCACGCACGCACGCACGGCACGCACGCACGCACGCACGCACCGCAGCACGCACGCACGCACGCACGCACGCACGCACGCACCGCCACGCCGCACGCACGCACGCACGCACGCACGCACGCACGCACGCACGCACGCACGCACGCACGCACGCACGCACGCACGCACGCACGCACGCACGCTTACGCACGCACGCACGCACGCACGCACGCACGCACGCACGACGCACGCACGCACGCACCGCACCGCACGCACGCCACGCACGCACGCACGGCACGCACGCACCGCACGCACGCACGCACGCACGCACGCACGCAGCAAGCACGCACACCACACACACACACACACACACACACACACACAACACACACACACACACACACACACACACACACCACACACACACACACACACACACACACAACACACACACACACCACACACACACAACACAACACACACACACACACACCCTGGACAGTCGGTGGGTACAGCGTCAGGCACCAATCTGTCGTCCGAGATTCGATCCCCGGTCCACACTCATTACCGGGGATTTTTTCACTGATAAATTAACTGTCTCCCTTGAGGCAAGTGATGGGTGGGGGTGTGGTGTGTGAGGCCCCAGCATACCCAAAGATCGGTATTTATGAAGCTCCAAGCTCGCACAGGGAGTTGGTGTGTGAAACTGCCGATTGCGAGTCCGACTCGCACGTGGACAAAGGACCATGGGTGAACCATGGCAGTGGCGGATTTACATGAGAATTAATGAGCTGCAGCCTCAGGCCCCCGGGCATTCAGGGGTCCCCGAATGAAAAGTAAATAGATAAAATAAAATTAAAAAAATAGATTTAATAAAAATAGTAATAAAAAACATGTACGTATAAGAAACACTGATATACTGAAGGCAGCCATAACTCGACACTCGAGTTGGTAGGTCTATTTTGGCGACTTGTTACTAGGTCTTTTATATTATGCATTTACTTAATAAACATTCTGATTTCAAACAATAAAGTTATTTTGAAATAAGTACGAGATTTCAAATCACGGTCTCGAAGCGGAGTGATGTGAGGTAGAGTGAGTTGTAATAAGTGGTGAGGTATGAGGTGGGAGTAATGAATGGTGAGGTATGGATGTGGTAGTAATGAGTGGTGAGGGTAGTGCAGTGTGGTAATAATGAGTGGGAGTAAATGAGTGGTGAGCAAGTGGGCGTCACCATGAAAAAAAATTTGGGGGGGCTTTAGACCCGGGGGGGGATGGCCTATCCAGCTGGGGGGTCGGGGGGTAATTTTGAAAATTAATCAGTTCCAGGGTAATTTTGAGCCCAAAAAAGAGAAGAAAGTGGAATTAAGCTTAATACATGAAACATAAATTAAATAGAGGTATACCATGGCATCATACCATATTAACTATATTTGATAATTTGAAGAAAAACATTTTATTCTGTTTATACAAAATAATAAAATTGCCATTTTTCTCTCTCCACTAAACCAAACACAAGGGAAATTTGCAACAATGTACGTTTTTGGGTTGTTTCTCAGTAAGGTTTTACTTGATAATGAAAAAATATATAAATATAAACTACAATATATGCAAGGTATTTCCCTTATTGCACAAAAAACAGGTACATGGGATACTGTAGCTTAAAACAGAATAAAGTCACATGATCATGATATAAAGTAACTAAAAAGCCGATTTAACCTGCCTCCCACTGCCTTACCCTGGCACCCACTGCCTTAAACGCATACCCCGTGTTAACCTGCCTCCAGTCTGTGTTAACCTGCCTCCCACGGCCTTTACCCTGGTCCCACTGCCTTTAATCGCCTCCCGTCCTGTGTTAACCCTGCCCCTCCCACTGCCTTCCCTGGTACCCACTGCTGAACCTGACTTCCCATCCTGTGGTTTAACCTGCCTCCCGTACTGTGTACCTTGCCTCCCACTGCCTTACCCGGCTCCCACTGCCTTAACCCTGCCTCCCACCTGTTGTTAAACCATGCCTCCCCGTCCTGTGTTACCCTGCCTCCCACTGCCTTAACCTGCCTCCCATCCTGGTTGTTTTAACCTGCCTCCCGTCTGTGTTACCCTGTCCCCACTGCCTTACCCTGGCTCCCACTGCCTTAACCTGCCCTCCCCATCCTGTGTTAAACCTTGCCTCCCGTCCTGTGTTACCCTGTCCTCCCACTGCTTACTCGGGCTCCCCACTGCTTAACCTGCTCCCATCTGTATGTAAACCTGCCTAGTCCCGTCCTGTGTTACCTGCCACCCACTGCCTCAACCTGCCTCCCACTGTTAACCTGCTCCCGTCCTGTGTTACCCTCTGCCTCCCACTGCCTTACCCTGGCTCCACGCCCTTAACCTGCCTCCACTGTGTTAACCTGCCTCCCGTCCTGTGGTTACCCTGATCCCACTGCCTTTACCTGGCTCCCACTGCCTTAACACCTGCCTTCCCACTGTGTTAACCTGCCTCCCGTCCTGTGTTACCCTGCCTCCACCGCCTTACCCTGGCTCACAGCCTTAACCTGGACTCCCCACTGTGTTAACCTGCCTCCCGTCCTTGTTACCCTGCTCCCACTGCCTTAAGCTGGCTCTCACTGCCTTAACCTGCCTCCCACTGTGTAACCTGCCTCCCGTCCTGTGTGCCCTGCCTCCCTGCCTTACCCTGGGGGCTCCACTTGCCTTACCCTGGCTCCCACTGCCTTACCCTGGCTCCCACTGCCTTACCTGGCTCCCACTGCCTTAACCTGCCTCCCTGGTTAACTGCCCTCCCGTACTGTGTTACCTGCCTCCAACCGCCTACCCTGGCTTCTCACTGCCCTAACCTGCCTCCCACTGTGTTAACCTGCCTCCCGTTCTGTGGTTACCCTGCCTCCCACGCCTTACCCTGCTCTCACTGACTTAACCTGCCTCCCCATCCTGTGTTAAACCTGCCTCCCGTCCTGTGTTTACCCTGCCTTCCCACTGCCTTACTTGGCTCCCACTGCCTATAACCTGGCCTCCCATCCTGTGCTTAACCTGCCTCCCGTCCTGTGTTACCCTGCCACCCACTGCTTCAACCTGCCTCCCACTTTGTTAACCTGCCTCCCGTCCTGTGTACCATGCCTCCCACTGCCTTACCCTGGCTCCCCTGCCTAACCTGCCTCCCACTTTGTTAACATGCCTCCCTCCGTGTTACCTTGCCTCCCACTGCCTACCCTGGCTCTCCCACTGCCTTACACCTGCCCCACTGTGTTAACCTGCCCCCGTCCTGTGTACCCTGCCTCCCACCGCCTACCTGGCTCTCACTGCCTTAACCTGCCTCCCACTGTGTTAACCTGCCTCCCGTCCTGTGTGTACCCTGCCTCCCACTGCCTTACCCTAGGCTCTCCAAGCCTAACCTGCCTCCCACTGTGGTTAACCTGCTCCCGTCCTGTGTTGCCCGCCTCCCACTGCCTTACCCTGGCTCCCACTGCCTTACCTGGCTCCACTGCCTTACCCTGGTCCCATGCCTTACCCTGGTCCCACTGCCTCTTAACGCCTCCCATCCTGTGTTACCCTGCCTCCCACTCTTAACCTGGCTCCCACTTGCCTTTACCTGCTAACACTGTCGTTAACATGCCTTCCCGTCCTGGTTGCCCTGCCTCCCACTGCCGTACCCTGGCTCCACTGCCTTACCCTGGCCCAACTGCCTTAAACCTGCTTACCACTGTGTTAACTGCCCCCCGTCCCTCGTGTTACCCTGCCACCCACTGCCTACCCTGGCTCCCACTGCCTGTAAACCTGCCTCCGTCCGTGTTACCCTGCACCCACTGCCTTACCTGCCTCCACTGTGTTAACCTGCCTCCCGTCCTCGTTGTTTCCCCACACCCCTGCCTCCCACTGCCTACCCTGGCTCACACTGCCTTAACCACTACAGCACTAGGAACGACCAGTACAGTGGTAGTACTGCAGGATGTGTGATCTTCGTAAAACCCTGGGCTGAAGGGGTGAATCCCTGACCACTTAGGTCTATTGTTAGTAAGAGTTAGGGGCAACTTGCCGTTTGGTGGATTCTCCCGAGTTGATTGTGACAGTATGGAAGAGTAGAGAGGCAAAGGACAAATTGGTCAATACTACATCAAGATCGAGGTGAATCCACCACAACTTTTTCAATTGAAATTGTACTAGACTGGTCAGCCGTTTCTGACCCATTGTTGCCCTGAGGTACTTTTGACAAAGCTTCAGTCACAGAGGAATGATTCGTTCACATTAGCATTACGACAGGGAAAGTGAGAAGCACAATGCATTAAAGTCCAGAGTGTGGTGGAAACCTTGCTTTAGAGGCTTTAGTTTGTCTAAAAGCACCAGAGATGGATTTGCATCGTTTAATATTTTTCTGCGCAACAAGAACTTCTGGCATGGAGGCTCCACTTTCAATGTCATATTGGTCAGCAAAAGATATTTCAAATCATTTTTCATTAGAAAAGTTGAAAGCTCGGGGACGACGATGACCAAGCAGATACACCAAGTAGAATGCTCTTGGTTCATCCAAACCTGTGCCCAATTCAACGGAGTAAACTTGTCTAGGGATGGGATAGTAAAGACATCTTTGTACAGTGAGATTTAGGGGTCTTTCAACTCTCTCAGAGGTGTCTCGTTGGCCTATGGTTTCAGTTTTACAAGCAATTTGGGGGGGATGGTCCATGACTTGGGGGGGCTAAACTCACCCTTAGCCCCCCCGCCCCCCCCCCCCCCCCCCCCCCCCCCGGTGACGCCACTGTGGTGAGGTATGATTGGGGTAATGGTGTGGGAGTAATGAGTGGTGAGTGGAGGATGGATGTGTGAGTAAATGAGGGTGAGGTAGATGTGGGAGTAATGAGTGGTGAGATATGAGTGTGGTATAATGAGGTGTGTGAGTAATGAGTGGTGAGGTATGGAATTTGTGCGTAAGAGTGGTGAGGTATGGAGTGTGTGAGTAATGAGGTGGTGAGGGATATGCGATGTGTGAGTAGAATGAGTGGGGAGGTATGGATTTGTGAGTAATGAGTGATGACGGTATGGGTGTGGGAGTAATGGAGTGGTGAGTTCATGGGTGTGTGAGTAATGAGTGGTGAGATTTGCTGTCTTTTTTCATTAAATTGTTCCTATTCCATGGGAATTCGGTCTTTATTTATGTTAGATCCATGCTTCCCAACCTTTGTTTCTGGTGTTTCCACCTTTTCCCCCTGTTCAAACCATCGGATTCCCACCTTCATGTGGTGAGGAAAAAAAGTAGCCAAAAACACAAAATTACTTTGTTAATAACAAGTATTATTCTAATTATATCTTACTAACAGGGACACTTATCCTCTCTATGTAAGTATACACTTAAAGAAAAAGAAGTCAATAAGTGAAATATTAACTCAGAGATTTTTTTTGTCAACTAAATTCTACCGTAGATAACAGTTAAAGTCGCCACCTGCAGTGATGGTCCACCAGGCGCCATATATTACGAAATAGCATCATTACTGATTTTTATGTGCCACTGAAGATGATACACATTAGTTTATATCATGACTGTATAATCTACCCTGTTTCAGCGTTGCTTTATGCTTGTATCTGCAAGTATAGACTGCGTTTCAAAATTTCGCTAGCATTTTTTTTTCGGGCGACGAACGGACAGCGGTACGACACTCAGTAAATAAACACTAGATGGCGATTTCTTGTTGTTAGCACTTTGTAGATATTTTTGGTCATTTGTTCATTTATAGCCATAATATGACACAGATGAAGACACAAAAATGACACAGACTCTTCAGATAGCCCCTTCTAACTTTCCTGAAATCATGATGGTAGAAATGTAAGTATTAACGACACCACATGGCTTGTAAGCAGAAAAAAAAATTGTCCGGGCTAACTGTTATCTACAGGTAGTAATTTAGATGTCCCTGGATAAATTTCCGCCCTTTAGATCTGAAATTTCCCCCCAGGGGGAAGTTTCCCCCAGGTTGAGAAATATTACTGTGTCAGATAGTATGGCACAAAAAAAAAAATAGTTGACCACCATTCATTACAAATTCTGGTGGTCACTGGCATCTGTAAACATTAATGGGCCAGAGAAAACGGAAAAATAATCTATGTTTTCTTCGAAAATATGTGCTTGGGATGAAAGGTGGATGTAGATAATGTACATGTGTTGAAGGAACTACCACGTGTAGTAGACTACCGGCCTCTTGTAGTTTTCCCTTATGTTCTGACTCAAGTGGTTGTGGGCACCGGGCGGTAGGTCACGCCCTCCATTAAACCCGGGCCTCATCACCGCCGTCCCTCCACACTCTTTGAAAAAGTAGTGCCAAGTTTCATTACTTTGATATCAACTTACTAAATAATACCCACATACTCATATAACCCAACTTACGCCGACAATCACATATTCAATATACTAGGGAGGACGAGGTGGGGCGGTATAGAAAGATATATTAATTTCCGCCATAATTCCTCCACACTCACCTTGGCAGGTGATCTTCTTATTGTGACCTCTACCGCTTGAACGCATCCCTTGGCTGATTGTCTAGAGAGAGACAGATAATGATACTATAAGCCTCTCATACAAGAAAAGATCCTTATAAACTAATTATAATCCAGGCAATAGTAAGAAAAAATCCTTGTAACTAAATAGAAATAAGCCTTTATAGTAAAAAAAAGCAAACGGTAGGCAGGCAGCTCGACGGCTACTGATGAGCCGTGGTCCACCTTGTCAAGTTGTAGAAATGCCCCATTTGAAACGTTAGGACTTGCCCGGCAGCTTCGTCTGGCGTTGGGGAACAGGGACTCTTCAAGTCTTCCATAGAAGACGTTCCATAACCCCTTTACTCTTACTTTAATCTATTCCAAAGGAACTGTCGCCGAGAATTTTCGCGTCGGCGAGCGTTCCACTGTTCGGCGACAAGTTTTTTCTCGTTTGATGCTTCGGCGACAGTTCCTATCGGCGACATTTCATAAACCGGACGGCCCTTAGCACTCAAGCGTCTGCTGTCTGTCTGTAAGGTGAGGTTGGTAGCACTGCCTCTTCCCTCCCCACCTCCTTTCTCCACCCCTTACTCCTGCTCCTCCACTTCCCGCCCTCCCTCCCTGCACTCCTCCCAAGCCTCCACCTCTCTCTCTCCCTCCATCCCTCCATTTCACTCCCTCCCTCCGCTCTCCCTCCACTTTCCTCCCTTCTCTCCCCACCTGCCCTTCCACAACCCTATTTCCCTCCCTCCTGTCACTCCCTCCTCTGCTTCCTACACCTCTCTCTCTCTCTCGCCTCTCTTCTCTCTCTCTCCTCTCTCCTCTCTCTCTCTCTCTCTCTCTCTCTCTCTCTCTTCCCTTACCACACACACACACTTAACAATAAATAAATAAGTGATTACATATAATGCCTCTTCATCATTAAATACAAATAACTGCAAAACTCCACCAGGATAAAAAAAAAAAGTTGGTGAATAAACTTGATGACTTTCATTTAGTGGGAAAAGTGGGGTTATTGATTGACAAGGCTCATAAATTAACTCTAAAACACATTTATGCATATTTTCATTCCATGTTGAATTCTTATGAAATACTCGGCTTGAAAAACGGAGTATTAGTCATGAAGATGTTTTCAGATTTTCGTGAAAGTGAAAAGTAAAGGAGGTAACGATTTGTTCAAGCCTAAGATGTGAAAGTGGCTCAGGAATCTTAATGAACACTACTCAGCTCATCACCTTAGTACCAGCCAGATCAACACACTTTACTCTAGTTGTGTAGTAAGCCAACCACTTCCAGCTGAGTGAAAGATCATTGTCTGATTACTTTTCCACTTAGTGACGCTTAGATTGAATTGAAAACTCTGTATTATTATCCACATTTCCTGTTATGTCTCCTCTCCTTCACTTCCCGTCACTTTCTTCCTCTAGTACTTTTCTCTCTCAAATCTTTGTTTCTTGTTTACTTTATCTGCCAACAATCATCTTACTTTTACCACTTAAATCTACCTGTCCGGCCCTCCCTTCCCTGCCCCGTCCTTGCCTTGCTCACATATTCCCTGACAAATACAATGATTATAGACGCAGATGATTCGTCACTAGACAAGCTGTGTTGGCAAACTACCATATGTAGCAAAGTGTTGGACGCTGCTGCCCTCGTAAGGACCCAGCTGTAGGCAGTGCTAATAAAATGCTAACGTCTGTATTCCTATGCTGAGCACTTACACACTAAACTTAACAAAAATATAACCTTCCATTACTGTTCATTTCATGGATCAAATCTGAAAAACATCTTCAGGACTAGAAAGTTCCAGCTTCAGGCCGAGACTTCATCATCAGAAATTCAACTGGAAATAAAAATACGCATAAATGTCTTTTAAAGTTCAGTTTTACTTACATATAGTTCATGTATCTAGTTCATATTAAATTTTTATGGTTATGATGCTTTTGTGAATAACAACCTGACTACTGTTTATATGGCCATCCAAAGATAATAATATTTCCAGGACAGACCTGAGCCTATGGAGAAAATAAGTACCAAAAAAGTTAAACAAATAAAAAGAAATATAACAAAAAAATTAATGAGAAAAAATAGTCTACCACTGTTTTTGTTGTGATGTGGGTTAATGTTGCCTTACTAATCCTATCAACATCATCATGCATCATCATTATCAAATCATCATAAGATTCTTTAACATTTATATTTTTTCCTCCGCCACAACTAAAACATCTCGGCCTGTCGATTGCGCCGCATAAGTCACCGTCAGTCACATTTAAGTCATCAGTCATCCACGGTTCATCAAGGCCACGTGCCTGTCTCACGTAGTCCTGCAGCCCATCACAACAAACAACCACTGAACACCAAGACCTGCCACTCCATTACCGTGGTTTTATTGACGCCATTATCACTCCATCCCTCCATTCATCACACACAACGGCCACTAATAACCTCACCTCTACTGCCATTATCCTGGCGCCTTATAACAAATCTCCTTCACTCACTGCTCCTACTTCAAAGGCATAGGTTAGAACAGATCACATTTATATTACTACTACTACCATTACTATTACTCTTGTGCGACGACTAACTACTTCTACTACTACTACTACTACTACTATTGCTGCCTTCACTTCTACTACCACCGCAAATATTACTTTAGTGCGACTATTTTTTTTATACCAACTACTACTACTAATTGATGGGATCTCAGATGATGCACAGATTGCTCAGCTATTTGTAGGTCACTTTCTCAAGAGTCAAACTGGACTTAATACAAAGAATGACACTGATTTCCTGAAAGAATTAAAAGAAATGTGGCCTGTAAAAAGAAAAGTAAACTTAAGAATTTCTAGTGCTACTATCAAACATATTTTATCTTCTGTGAATGATGGAGTTGGCCATGATGGAATTCATCTGCTGTTCCTTAAGAATGCTTCACATGACTTTTTAGAATATTTGTCCATGTTTTATAATATGTGTTATTCACATTGTTATCTTCCCGGTGATCTGCTAAGGGGCACTATTACTCCTTTACCTAAAGATAAGAAAAATACAAATGCTTCCCTCAACTATAGACCTGTGATGCAATCCTCATGTCTGCTGAAAATCTTTGAATTACATGTTTTAAATTTCTTAACTGAAAAACTCCCTTTGAATTTTAGGCAGTTAGGTTTTAGGAAGGCATCATCCACTACTGATGCTTCTTTTTTGGTAAAAGAGGTTATGAGAAGCTACAGTAGCTCAAGGTCATCTCCCATTGCCACTTTTGTTGTTTAAGTAAGCCTTCGATAGAATAGATCATTTCCTGCTTGTAAGAAACTGTTATCCTCAGGTATACCTGTTGATCTGACCCTCACATTATGCACTACTTTAGAAACCACAAGCACAAGTCAGATGCATCAGTCCAAGAGTGAATTTTATTTCATTGAACAGGGAGTAAGGCAGGGAGGTGTTTTATCCCCATTTTTATTTAATTTTTATATAAATGACATTATTGAAAAAGTTTCCAGCTTGGACATAGGATGTAGGCTTGGTGTCCACAGACTTAATGTTGTAGGTTACGCTGATGATCTGGTTCTCCTGGCTGCGTCAAGAGACGACATGGAGGTATTATACAATTGTTTATGTCAGGAAATTGTAAATCACAAACTTGTGATAAACAAAGAAAAAACCAGATGTATGAGATTTAATTTAAGAAAAAAATTTGTATTGGGTAATATAAAACTTAATGGCGATGAACTAAAAGTTGTGAGCTGCTACAAATACTTAGGACACAATATTTCCTTCAATTTTAAAGATAGTGATGACATCGATTTTCGGTTAAACTAATTTTACTCATGTTTTAATAGTGTATATAGAGATTTTAAGTTTTTAGATTTTAATGTTCTTTTGTTTTTATTTAACTCTTACTGCTGTCCAGAATATGGCTTGGCCCTATGGAATGATACCTCAGTTTTTAGATCTTGTTTTTTTAAAGCGTTTAATGTAGCATATAATAATGGTTTAAAACTCATGTCGGGAGTACCTACATATGCCAGCAGCCACATCACTGCTGAAAACTGCAATCAATTATTATTAAGGCATCTCACAGCCCTTATACAAGTTAGATTCTTTAAAAGACTGATTAGGTCAAACAATCCTATCATTAAATATAATATATATTTTTATACAAAAGGTCTTTTTATGACTTATGTGAAACATTTATTTGATCAGTATTACAATATCAATATATTTGAAGAGGCTCTGGATGTTATTAAGGCCAGGATAGTCTGGGTACAGCGACATGAGGAGAGGCGAGGCCCGTTTATTTTATGGATATTAATCCCTTCATAGATTAGGGGTTAACTTTTTTATATTTCCTATGTTTACAAATGTATTACATATTTTAGTTTTGTATATATATATACTTTATAGATCATTTTAATTTATATCAATTGATTTTAATGGTTAGCCTATTCATACATTTTGTTTTATTTGTACATGTATGAGATTTTTAATTTGATATCTTAAGGTGGAACACATAAAAATACATACCTGAAAAATTTATCATATAAGTATGTGCAAAGTAAGCTGTTTGTATATAACAATAACATTTATTTTTTCTTATTGTATATCTCGTGCGTCTACTCTACGTACTATGTAAGTTTCTTACGAAAATAAAATGTACTGAACTGAACTGAACTACTACTACTACTTCTGCTGTCACCACCTCTACTAACACCACTAATATTACTCTAGTGCGACTACCAACTACTACTACTACTACTGCTGCTTTTGTTTTTACCACTTTAACTACTGCTATTACTACAATACAATTACTGATACTACTAGGATTACAGTTAGCACTATAGCAAGACCTGTCACTTCGTCGATCAAATTACTCAAATCAAAGAACAGTGTTGCGAAAGGCAAGAGAGACGAGATGGCGGCCACGTTTTAATTTTCAATCTTTTCAACAACCTAATTATCTCGCATTTAAGCCAAACAGGACCGTATTGTTAAATATAAATAACCACATCGCTGCGGTCAGCAAAATTTGTTAAAGGATAGGATAAGAATAATTGAATATTCAACACATTGCAGAAAAACAGCATATTCGTCAACTATAAAAATAAAAATAAATTGAATGGTGTAAATCAATGTTTGTTTACTAATTTTTTCATACAATCTTTGCTATTCATTAAGACGTTGCAACATATCATTCTCTGTTTTTATAGTACCCAAGAAATGCACTCCCTTCTGCATTCCCGGGCATTTAATTATTTAACCCCTTCACGCCCAGATCTTTCCTTTGCTATATAAAATCGTCTATTGTTAGCCATAAAACTACGAAAAGTGACTGAATATACCAAATTAGCTAGTGGACAAGGATACTAAACAGGTCATACCTATAAAATATTGCTTATATGCACTAAAAATCGCCTAATGGTTGCTAAATTAGAATGGAAATTACGTTCTGGGTCTCAAGGGATTAAGTCTTGTTTCCATGGTTAAAGCTGATACCTTTATGGTGATGGAAAGCCGCGGTGCCCCGTGTGACACACAGACACATGCACACACACCCATAGATCGCCATTCATGAGCTATACACTCCCCATCAAGAGGGTGACAGCAGAAGATCGCGAGTCCATCACGTGATCAAGACCACAGAGGTTAAAAGTTAAAACACAAATACATTATCAATCAATTGCAGATTCATGCGCTGTCTACCTGTCTATGATATTTCGTGTGTGTGTGTGTGTGTGTGTGTGTGTGTGTGTGTGTGTGTGTGTGTGTGTGTGTGTGTGTGTGTGTGTGTGTGTTTGTGTGTGTATGTGTGTGTAAGTGTGTGTTACTGTGTGTGTGTGTGTGTGTGTGTGTGTGTGTGTGTGTGTGTGTGTGTGTGTGTGTGTGTGTGTGTGTGTGTGTTATGTCATTGTGATATTTGGTGGTGTGTGTTGGTGTGGTGTGTGTGTGTGTTGTTGTGTTTGGGTATTCATTAATGAATACATACATCCGGGTGTGATTAGCGTGTGGCTCACATACAAAAGCTCAGGATTTACATTTACGTTTATGCGGATCGTCTCTTTAAAAATTCATTCCACTGTTCACCCCCACCCAAAAA
>JACEEZ010021156.1:34901-69901 GCA_016584305.1 Chionoecetes opilio | reverse complement strand
CTTCATTGCCTTCACCTCTCCCCTCTTACTAAACTATTGAAATGCCTCCCTCTTACCTGCCTCAGCCTCTTCCATTGACTTATTTCCTGCCACTTCTTCACATTCTGACTTTGCCCTTTTTTTAACCTTTTTTCATTCCTTGACTTAACTAGGAGTATTGTTTGGTAGGGATGATGATGATGATGATGATGATGACGTCCCCCTCACCACGTTCCCACGCCCATCACCACACTCCCACGCCCCTCACCACTTTCCCACGCCCTCCCATCCTCCTTAAGGGGCGGTCACACTAGCCATTTTTACCCGTGGACTGGGCGGTTTTGCTTGGGCTGGGAGCAGAGCTACTTCTGGGCGCCCAGAGCAAGTGGTCACACTACTGCTGGCCGCTTCCAGCCGTCCAGCCCAGTGCCTCTCAAATCAAAACAAACGTGACAATGAGCGATGGAACCGAGGAGTTGGCTTTGGCTGCAATGGCATTGGCAACTTGTATACAAGCTCACCAACATATAAACAGAAAACCCAAAAAACGAAGAAGAGAATGGTCAAGACCTTGGTTGGCCAAAAAGCCCAAAAAACGTGTTCAACAACCTTTTAAAAGAAATGTTCCTGGAGGATTCTCGTGGGTTTTTACGAGTTTCACAGGATGTCCAAAGACAATTTTTGGAAGCTGCTGAACCTGGTGTCACCTCTCATCCGAAAACAAGACACCAAGTTAAGGAAAGCTGTGTCACCAGCTCAACCCCCTGTCAGTTACACTCCGCTACTTGGCCACAGGTAAATGATTACTTTTACGATATTTTGCTCATTTCAACCAGTAATAGAGTACGAGGTTTGGGTAATTATTTTGGGTAAAACTTCGGTAGTGTGCTTTCACCGATTTTGAGGCCGAAACTTGGTTTTCGTGATTAGTTTTGAGGCACTCGTGGAGAATGGGTCCCTCACGGACAGCGGTACAGCGGTTATAATGGACGAGAGTTTCGCGGTCGTTTTCAGAGACACCGTCTATTTTTTCTTGGCCTACAATAGGTGCTTGTTTCTAATGGAGATAGTTTCGTTTTGTGCAAACCATAAAAAAAAAATATATACTTTGTGGTTAAGGTTAGATTAAGTTTCATTAAAACCTATAAGGTTAGGTTAAGTTTCATTAAAACCTTTAAGGTTAGGTTAAGTTTCACTAAAACCTTTAAGGTTAGGTTAAGTTTCATTAAAACCTTTAAGGTTAGGTTAAGTTTCACTAAAACCTTTAAGGTTAGGTTAAGTTTCATTAAAACCTTTAAGGTTAGGTTAAGTTTCACTAAAACCTTTAAGGTTAGGTTAATTTTTCACTAAAACCTTTAAGGTTAGGTTAAGTTTCATTAAAACCTTTAAGGTTAGGTTAAGTTTCACTAAAACCTTTAAGGTTAGGTTAAGTTTCACTAAAACCTTTAAGGTTAGGTTAAGTTTCACTAAAACCTTTAAGGTTAGGTTAAGTTTCACTAAAACCTTTAAGGTTAGGTTAAGTTTCACTAAAACCTTTAAGGTTAGGTTAAGTTTCATTAAAACCTATAAGGTTAGGTTAAGTTTCATTAAAACCTTTAAGGTTAGGTTAATTTTCACTAAAACCTTTAAGGTTAGGTTAAGTTTCACTAAAACCTTTAAGGTTAGGTTAAGTTTCATTAAAACCTTTAAGGTTAGGTTAAGTTTCACTAAAACCTTTAAGGTTAGGTTAAGTTTCACTAAAACCTATAAGGTTAGGTTAAGTTTCATTAAAACCTTTAAGGTTAGGTTAAGTTTCACTAAAACCTTTAAGGTTAGGTTAAGTTTCACTAAAACCTTTAAGGTTAGGTTAAGTTTCATTAAAACCTTTAAGGTTAGGTTAAGTTTCACTAAAACCTTTAAGGTTAGGTTAAGTTTCACTAAAACCTTTAAGGTTAGGTTAAGTTTCACTAAAACCTTTAAGGTTAGGTTAAGTTTCACTAAAACCTTTAAGGTTAGGTTAAGTTTCATTAAAACCTATAAGGTTAGGTTAAGTTTCATTAAAACCTATAAGGTTAGGTTAAGTTTCATTAAAACCTTTAAGGTTAGGTTAAGTTTCATTAAAACCTATAAGGTTAGGTTAAGCTTCATTAAAACCTTTAAGGTTAGGTTAGGTTAGGTTTCATTAAAACCTATAGGGTTAGGTTAAGCTTCCTTAAAACCTTTAAGGTTTGGTTTGGTTTAGTTTAGTTTAGTTTTTTTTTTTTTTTTTTTTTTTTTTTTTTTTTTTTTTTTTGCGCAAAATAAAATTACCACCATTAGAACAAGCACCTATTGTAGGCCAAGAAAAAATAGTCGGTGTCTCTGAAAACGACCGCGAAACTCTCGTCCATTATTACCCGGACGGCTGCTAGGTTTGGTTAAGGTTAGGTTTAGTTTCATTTTATGGTAAATATCCATATGAACACCGAACTCACTTTGGTGGACGGAACTATTTTTTTCTGGTGTTTTTATGTGTTGTGTATGAATCTGCGAACCGTTTCTGTCGCAATTTTTATTTTTTTATTTTAATTTCGGTAGATAAAGGTAGTGGTTTTTTTTGTTTTTTATATGGTAAAGATAAAGTTAGGTTAGGTATGGTTTAGGTTAGGTTAGGTTAGGTTAGGTATGGTTTAGGTTAGGTATAGGTAAAGGTAGGTTAGGTGTAGGTTAATTTTTTTTTTTGTCATTTTTGCAAAAAAAAAAAAAAAAAAAAAAAAATGCGACATAAACGGTTAGCAGATTCATTCAAAACACATAAAAACACACCAGAAAAAAAAAAATTCGTCCACCAAATTGAGTTCGGTGTTCATCTGGATATTTACCCATTTTATTCCTGACATATTTTTCCTGGGCAATTTTGAGTTGTTTTGGAATAATCAGAAGTTTGTATTGTCCGCCTCACAAACTATTTCTAACCTTAACTAACCTAACCTAGCAGCTGTCCGTGAGGGACCCACATTCTCCACGAGTGCCAGTTTTGATGTGTAATGAATGAATCTGGCACTAACTTTTGTCGGAAATAATACTTGATATCATCTGTTACTAAACCAAACCCCAACCTCTAACCTAACCTAACCTGATTTAACCTAAGTTAACCGTTTCTGGCCGAAATAACGGTGCATATTCGGTACTACATCTAATGCCATTATTATTTAATTGCGCTATGGGATATGGGGTTCCAAATACTAAGAATGACGAAATCTACACGATGATGTAGATAAGAATCCTAGGAATTTTGAAAGCCCACTACCGAACTAATACCATACTTTTATGTGGAATTTTTTTACACTAGGACCAGAATTTTCCACACAATTGGGAGTATGATTTCTGTTTACCTTAATGGATTCTGAAACACATTATCTCTAAGAATTTCCGTCGCAAATCACTACTTTTGGAGATTTACGTTGTTTTTAATAGGAAGGAGATTGTATAGGATATGAAAAATATCTAACCTAACCCCACTTCCTGACTCCCGTCATATCTCTAAAAGTAATTATTAGCGACGGAAGCTCATAGAAAATATTTCTTAGAATCTAGTAAGGTAAACAGAAACCATACTCACAATTGTGTAGGGAAATCTGGTCCTAGTGTAAAATAATATATTTGATGTGTTAAGAATGATGGTTACATGGAAAATTGTCAGAAATGCTTAATTTTGCAGGTATCCCCCCTTTCTCCCCGCTATAGGTTAGGCTAAGCAACCAATGTCCAGGTTAGGTTAGTGAACTAGCGGGGAGGGAGGGTCTGTAGGGTTACAATCCCCCAGTTATGTCAGATTATGTAACCAATGTCCATGTATTGTATTAATATGCAGTTTTACTGTTGTCAAGATTTAACGGGAATTTTTTAGGAATAGGTAGGTAATTCCCGTAGACTCGGTTATATATTTTTCTGTCAACTCGGCTTTATAGCATCACATAGTGTGTTTACAGGATATATTTTGTCATTCACATAATCTACTACCCGTGCAAAACTAGTTGCCATTTTCCCCGCCCAAAACCACGTTTTCCCGACGGGTTTCCAGGTTTTAACCTCCTACCTAAAGCCAAATTTGCATTAAAAAAGGGTCTGCGGCTCTGAAGCTGATTCTGCTCACAGGGTGAGCAGAAATAATTATTTGTACTAGTAGCTATTACCGTTATTATCATCAATTCTATAATTATTATTACCAATTATTGTTGTTGCTACCATTTTTATTATTATTATTATTATTATTATTACTATCTTTTATTGTTGCACATGCCTTCGGGAAAAATAAAATTTACATGATTGGTATTATTCAAGCACAAGCTAACATGATCTTATACTTTCAGGAGAATCTCGCCGCTCATTGGAATTCCAATACAGGATAAGCCACAACCTGATATCCAGCATAATACCAGAAGTCTGTGATGCCCTGTTTGCAGTTCTGAGGGGCACCTACCTCAAGCTTCCTACAACATCTGCTGAGTGGCAAGAAGTGGCAAGCGGCTTTAGCAATGTTTGGCAATTTCCTAACTGCATAGGAGCCCTTGATGGGAAGCGCTTCCTTGTGATCAAACCAGATAACACAGGAGCAGAATATTTTGACTACAAATCCCATCACAGTGTCATTATGTTAGCTCTTGTTGATGCATCATACAAGTTCTTGTACATTGATGTTGGGGCCCAGGGTCGTGCAAGTGATGCCGGTGTATGGGATAAGTGCAACTTAAAAAAATACATAGAAGACAAGAAGCTTCAGGTACCCAGTGAATCACCATTACCTTATTCATCAACACAATCTCCATTTGTAATTGTTGGTGATGATGCATTTCCACTCAAGACATACATGATGAAACCTTATCCAGGAAAAAACTTGACTGGTGACCAGAGAATCTTCAATTATAGATTGTCTCGAGCTAGCGTGTTTCCGAAAATGCCTTCGATACTGGCAGCAAATTGGTGTGTTTCCAACAAGCTATAAAGTCAAAGCCTGAATATGTAATTAAGATTATATGTGCAGCTGTAGTGCTTCATAATTTTTTGCGGGTGAACTGTAAGGTACCCTTATCTCCGGAGACCATAGAAAGGGGAAGACACTGACCACGGAATTGTCATTCCAAGACAGCGTCAGGAGGCAGTTGGATTTGAGAGACTACAGGCACCTGGTAGGGGACACTCAAATCAGGCTAAAGTAGTGCGCGATAACTTTAAGAATTACTTCATGAGTAACGGGAAAGTAGAATGGCAGGAGAAGATGGCACTACTACACTGATAAACCAACATCTAACTTTCCTTAAGAAACTCGCTATTCTTAGTCATCGTCCAGACCCATTTTTTCTTTGCATAAGTATGTTGAATGTTCATTCAAAATACCTAATCCACAAAAAATAATTAATTTCAAAGCCTTATTTCCCTAAAAACATGACTTTTGTAAAAAGCGCGGGAAAAACAACAGCTACATTCCAGCCGTGGCGCGAAACTTGCTGGCGACGTCACAGCAGGAAGCCTCCCAGCCCCGCCCGAAGCAGACACACGGAGACTCAGAGAAAAATAAAGTACCCGTAGAATCCCGGGTGCTTCCGATATTTTTTTTGTGCGACACGGCACATACTTGCATCAAAAAATCCCCAAGTACTACATTTTTCTCCAAGTCTCCGCAGAGCTGGATGCAAAAAGTGACAACATATTGTTGATATACTCGATCATGGCTATATTTTGACTGCATTAAATCAGGAATGATGAAATGGTCTGGACGATTACTTTAAAGCCAGTCTTTATGCTTAAGTAATTCATGTATTTTACCAACTTCCCCTACTAGTGTATTGACCAAAGGTTTTCTAACCAGTTCATGGTAAGTTTAGGTTACATATAATCCCCCAAGTTATGAGAAATTATTTTTTTTAGCTCCAAAACACCCCTAGTAAATAAGGTCTTGGGTGTGAAAGGCCAATGTCCTGTCTTTGGGTGTAGTTGCAGCCTATGTACTAACTCTGTTGCATGCATAGTTTTCTTCTCATAAATTAGCAGGCCTTGTAAACTACAGTGAGGATGAATTCGTATTTTCCCTGTTTGCACATATTTACAATTTTGGATATAATAAATGATTAAGCACAGTATTTACATATAATTTATACTTAATACAGGAGTGAGTTCTGGGACATGTGAGTTCTGGTCTGGAGTGTGTGTGTCACGTTACGATACATGTATGGGTATGTCGTGGTGTTCTGAGAATGTAAAGGAGTTATAAGATCACAGGTGTATTGTGTTGTGATTTGGGTCGTGATGTGTATTGGGGGCGAAGATATCACCGTATGAATGCTACTTGTTGGTGAGACCATAGATATACATATGTGAGTGGTGATTGTGTGTGTCTGAAGGTGGTGGGACTGTGATAGCATACATTTTGTGTTGAAATTTTTTGTTTTGGAAAACTGGTGGGTGTGGTGATGACACTAAATAGCGACTTGAAGAGGCGTATCATGTCTTTGGCAATAAGTGTCTTCGCAGAATCATGGCGTATCGCTGGGATGAGTACGTGTCAAAACAGCGATTGCACAGTGAGACAGATGTTTCTTGTCGAGAGCTGCTTGGGGACTTGCACGTAGTGACCTCCGGGAGTGGTGTCGTATGGTGGGCGAGGCAACGCGCCCCCGGCGTATGCTCCCAATGATTGATACTTAGACTTGATTTTGGGTTTCACTGTGGTACTTTTTTAGGCATTCAGTTACCACAGACATAATTTTTTCTGTACATTCCATTTTTATGTGTTTGTGTGTGTCAGGAACATATTTCATGAAGGACATCAATGATTGTGTGCAATGTCTTGAACCACTTCTGCGGGAAAGTTTCTCTTGGGCATTCATCATGCTTTGGACACATTTTAATGTCTCTAATAATGTTTCGTGAGTCATTTCGTCTTTGGTTTTTGCTGTTTTGCGTTGGTGTTTGGGAGTCCATGTGGGTATTGCAGGTACTGATGGCTTGGTGGCTGTATTGGAAGCCTCGCATGAATTTGAGCTGGGAGTTGGATGGAGAGTCACTATTGGAGAGGATGCACATGTAATTGTCTGCTCTACCTCTTGCAAAGCTTCTTGGGCTGTCCTTTTTGTTGTGTTTTGGGGTGAAGCAATTTGAGAGGCTGCTGGGGTGATGGCGAGTGAACTAGAAAGGATATGGCCAATGAAAGGTTTGTCTTCTTTCTCACTGGCATCCATGAGGTCTTCTAGCGTCCCTTCATAAATCACTTCAGCTAAGTCTGGTTGTGGCTGGACGTTGTCGACTGTTTGGACTTTACTGTAGACAGGTGTCAGGAAGGTACATGCCTCGAAGTATTCCCATTTGGGAGTCACCGTCCCTCCTGACCCACTGGGTGTCTTCTCTACTTTGCGCAGCTGCTTTTGGAAATGTCCACGCAAGTAGACAAACCGGAACATGACATCAGCTGAAACAAACATCAATGGTGAGCCATTCTGGTTTGACAAGACTGTGCACTATATACAGTACCAAAACCCCTGGCCATAAACAAGGAAAAATTCAGTCATGCAATTAAAAATACCATATTGAGGAACTACAGATGGAGACGGACCTAACTGCAACGTACACTCGCATACACGCTCCCAACAGTCCTGGACACTCATACACTCTCCCAACAGTCCTGGACACACTCATATATTCCCCCAACAGTCCTGGACACTCGCATACACTCTCCCAACAGTCCTGGACACTCGCATACTCTCTCCCAACAGCCCCGGACACTCGCATACACTCTCCCAACAGCCCCGGACACTCTCATACACTCTCCCAACAGTCCTGGACACTCTCATACACTCTCCCAACAGTCCTGGACACTCGCATACACTCTCCCAACAGCCCCGGACACTCTCATACACTCTCCCAACAGCCCCGGACACTCGCATACACTCTCCCAACAGCCCCGGACACTCTCATACACTCTCCCAACAGCCCCGGACACTCTCATACACTCTCCCAACAGTCCTGGACACTCGCATACACTCTCCCAACAGCCCCGGACACTCGCATACACTCTCCCAACAGCCCCGGACACTCTCATACACTCTCCCAACAGTCCTGGACACTCTCATACACTCTCCCAACAGTCCTGGACACTCTCATACACTCTCCCAACAGTCCTGGACACTCTCATACACTCCCAACAGTCCTGGACACCCTCATACACTCTCCCAACAGTCCTGGACACTCTCATACACTCTCCCAACAGTCCCGGACACACGCATACACTCTCCCAACAGTCCTGGACACTCTCATACACTCTCCCAACAGTCCTGGACACTCGCATACTCTCTCCCAACAGCCCCGGACACTCGCATACACTCTCCCAACAGCCCCGGACACTCTCATACACTCTCCCAACAGTCCTGGTCAGTGCGGAGTCAATAGGGAGCTTTAAATGGAGGCTGGATAAATTCATGGATGGGGACGAAAAGTGCATGTAGGTAGTGTTAAGTAACAGGAACTAACGCGTATAGGTCTCACGGCCTCTTGTAGTTTTCGGTTATAATGAACGAGGACTTCGCGGTTGTTTTCAGAGACACCGACTAATTTTACCTGGCCTACATAGGTGCTTTTTCTAATGGAGATAGTTTTAGTTTCCGGAAACTTATTAAAAAAAAAACATTATCACCGAATTTTATGCATGGTTAAGGTTAAGGTTAGATCAGGTTATATTGAAACCTATAAGGTTAGGTTACATATACTTTGTGGTTAAGGTTTGGTTAGTTTTCATTAAAACTTATAAGGTTAGGATTGGTATGTTTTATTCAATCACTTCCCTGTTATCTGAGACCCTGACAAAACTCTCCCGGCCAAGTTTTAGTTTTTTTTCCTGATGAAGATACAGTGTTTGTAATGGAAACTGCGACCATACAATTCGGTGATGAAATTATTATTATTAAAATTTTTTTTTTAATATGGGTTTCCGGAACTATCTCTATTGCAAAAAGCACATATTGTAGGCCATGAAAAACTAGTCAGTGTCTCTGAAAACGACCGCGAAGTCCTCGTCCATTATTTCTTATGCCTATTGACCAACACTCCCCTGACGCTAAATATGCAGTTTCAACCAATACACCCTATTGACCAATACTCCCCTGACGCTAAATATGCAGTTTCAACCAATACACCCTATTGACTAACACTCTCCTGACGCTAAATATGCAGTTTCAACCAATACACCCTATTGACCAATACTCCCCTGACGCTAAATATGCAGTTTCAACCAATACACCCTATTGACCAATACTCCCCTGACGCTAAATATGCAGTTTCAACCAATACACCCTATTGACCAACACTCCCCTGACGCTAAATATGCAGTTTCAACCAATACACCCTATTGACTAACACTCTCCTGACGCTAAATATGCAGTTTCAACCAATACACCCTATTGACCAATACTCCCTGACGCTAAATATGCAGTTTCAACCAATACACCCTATTGACCAATACTCCCCTGACGCTAAATATGCAGTTTCAACCAATACAAACCCCATTGACCAACACTCCCCTGACGCTAAATATGCAGTTTCAACCAATACACCCTATTGACCAACACTCCCCTGACGCTAAATATGCAGTTTCAACCAATACACCCTATTGACCAACACTCCCCTGACGCTAAATATGCAGTTTCAACCAATACACCCTATTGACCAACACTCCCCTGACGCTAAATATGCAGTTTTCAACCAATACACCCTATTGACCAATACTCCCCTGACATAACTGTGGGCGCCCCCCCAGACCCTCTGCTAGTTAACTAACCTAACCTGGGCATTGATTACGTAACCAAACCTCATTGGGGGGGTTTCGCTCCCCAGCCACCCCTTCTGTTATTTTTCATTTCTGCCAGCTGTTGTAGGAGCAAGAAATACTCCTTATGATGAGAACGAAACATTCACGATACTTAAAACAACCGATCGTGTATTGGTTGTTCCTGCACTGTTACCGCTGATGACTTTTTTAATACCACCCCAGGACCACACGAGCGTACATATATATATATATATATATATATATATATATATATATATAATAATATATATATATTATATATATATATATATATAAAATATATATTATTATGAGTTACCTGTCGTCATGTTGGCCAAGGAAGGAAATTCAGTTTTCAGCTTATTGCCGATCTCCTCGAACAGGGCTCTCCTCAAAGTTTTCTTGTGGTAGGTTGGAAGTTTCACATTCCATAATGTCTCTCTCTCCCTGACTTGTTCCACAAGCGTATGGGTTGCCTCAGAAGACCAAGACAGTGTTCGGTCCATTTCTTCCTTGTTGTTTAGGGCTGCGATGATCCGAAGGATAGGGGGTGAGGGCGAGGAATGGAAGCACGTCTATACAGGGCGGTGGAGGTCGAAACGCGCGCCAAAATGTGTTTGTTTATACTTGAATTTCTGAGGTCAAGCGAGTGTGTAGCTTTGATTTAATTATCAATGTATAGTCCCTCATCGTTGAACATCTCAGAAAAATGTAATTATCTAGGATTACTACGATGTATTATCCTTATTCTTGAATAAAGATATATAATTTTCTTCAATTAGCTTGCTTCAATACTATAGACCCTCAATCCTCTCTGGTGCCCAGACATAGTGAGGCTGGGTCGCCCACGAATAAACGATTCGCTCCGTCCACCGCTGGGCGTCGATGCTGGGCAGTTTTTCAGCCACTGAACGGCCATTGGACGCCCAGTCCACGCTAAACCGCCCAGTCCACGGGTAAAAATGGCTAGTGTGACCGCCCCTTTACTCCCAGGCATGAGTTGTTGAAAGGAGCGTGCATGAGAAAATTAAATGAGAGAACAGATGAAATGGATTATTTTTTCAATGAGAGAGAGAGAGAGAGAGAGAGAGAGAGAGAGAGAAATGTGTTTTTGCCCGAATGAAGATTCCTCATCGAAGTTTGAAATTTGCTGTGGCGGGTCCGAGGATGTACGAATGTAGGAGGAGGAGGAGGAGGAGGAGGAGGAGGAGGAGGAGGAGGAGAAGGAGAAGGAGAAGGAGAAGGAGAAGGAAAAGGAAAAGGAAAAGGAAAAGGAAAAGGAAAAGGAAAAGGAGAAGGAGAAGGAGAAGGAGAAGGAGAAGGAGAAGGAGAAGGAGAAGGAGAAGGAGAAGGAGAAGGAGAAGGAGAAGGAGAAGGAGAAGGAGAAGGAGAAGGAGAAGGAGAAGGAGAAGGAGAAGGAGAGGAGAAGGAGAGGAGAAGGAGAAGGAAAAGGAAAAGGAAAAGGAAAAGGAAAAGGAAAAGGAAAAGGAAAAGGAAAAGGAAAAGGAAAAGGAAAAGGAAAAGGAAAAGGAAAAGGAAAAGGAGAAGGAGAAGGAGAAGGAGAAGGAGAAGGAGAAGGAGAAGGAGAAGGAGAAGGAGAAGGAGAAGGAGAAGGAGAAGGAGAAGGAGAAGGAGAAGGAGAAGGAGAAGGAGAAGGAGAAGGAGAAGGAGAAGGAGAAGGAGAAGGAGAAGGAGAAGGAGAAGGAGAAGGAGAAGGAAAAGGAAAAGGAAAGGAAAAGGAGAAGGAGAAGGAGAAGGAGAAGGAGAAGGAGAAGGAGAAGGAGAAGGAGAAGGAGAAGGAGAAGGAGAAAGAAGAGAAGGAGAAGGAGAAGGAGAAGGAGAAGGAGAAGGAAAAGGAAAAGGAAAAGGAAAAGGAAAAGGAAAAGGAAAAGGAAAAGGAAAAGGAAAAGGAAAAGGAAAAGGAAAAGGAAAAGGAAAAGGAAAAGGAAAAGGAAAAGGAAAAGGAAAAGGAAAAGGAAAAGGAAAAGGAAAAGGAAAAGGAAAAGGTAGGAGGAGGAGGAGGAGGAGGAGGAGGAGGAGGAGGAGGAGGAGGAGGAGGAGGAGGAGGAGGAGGAGGAGGAGGAGGAGGAGGAGGAGGAGGAGGAGGAGGAGGAGGAAGAAGAGGAGGAGGAGGAGGAGGAGATAGGAGGAAGAGGAGGATTACATAGGATTACATAGGATTACATAGGAGTAACAGACACCAGGAGACCTATTGGTCCATAGCGAGGGTATCTGCTGAACTACATACTACTAACTATCAACTACTTGTAAGAAAACAGTTGGAAAATGATACCATGTCCCTAAAGAGGATAGGAACATGGAAATTTCATAGTGCAGAATGATAGGATATGAAAAATACTAACTACAACTACCACTACCACTACAACTAATCGATACGGGGGACTAGATACGAATTCGCACTATCAATACCCATTTACTTTACAGTGCGCGTCAAGTCTGTTTTTGAATGTAGTTATTGTGTTGGCTCCGACAACATTTGCTGGTAACTTGTTCCATCGATCAACGACTCTAACATTGAAATAATTTTTACGGAGATCGGTGATGCAACGTTGACCGTTTAGTTTTAAACCATTATTTCTTGTTGTCACTTGAGTTGAAAGCTCGAATAGGTCCTCTTGATTAATGACATCAAAACCTTTTAGGATCTTAAAGGTTTCTATCAAGTCCCCACGGATTCTACGATCCTTTAAGGAAAACATATTAAGTTTCCGCAGTCTCTCTTCATAAGATGAATTTCGCAGAGATGGAATTTGTTTGGTTGCTCTTCTTTGCACTGATTCCAATTTGGCTTGATCTTTTACGAAACAGGGCGACCAGAATTGAACTGCATATTCCAAGTGCGGCCTAACCAAGGACGTGTATAATTGTGTCATTACTTTCGGAGTTTTATGTTCAAAGTTACGTTTAATAAAGCCCAACATCATATTTGCCTTTTTACTGGCAGCTAGGCAATGCGAACTGGTTTTCAGATCATTACTGATGATGACACCTAGATCCTTTTCCTGCTGTACTTCAGTTAACGATTTATTTTGCATTTGATAGTTATATTTGAGGTTATCGTTGCCTAATGCTTACTTTCATTTATCGGAATTGAATTTTAAAAGCCATTTATCACTCCCAATCTGATAGTTTGTCGAGATCATTTTTAGGATTCGCAGTTTTTCTCTAGTATATTTTACCGCCTAATTTGGTTCATCTGCAAATTTGATTTTTTAGATACAAGCCCCGCAGTCCAACGTTGATAATATCAAACAAGATTGGACCAAGACCGACCCTGAGGCCCCCCCATTTAAATGAACATCAAACCCAAATCAATGGCTCCCCATTTTACTACCCTTTTTATGTTTTTTGAAAGCCAATCTCAATCCATGAACTAATTGCTATCCTAACCATGTGCCCTTAGTTTGGCAACAGCGCTTATGGGGAACTGTACGAAGGCTTTTGAAAATCAAGGTATATTCATCCGGGGGAAATTTTTTAGCGCCCCATTTAAATAAATGCATTAAAAAAATCCGTAGGTTTGTTAAGGGATCTTTTATTTCAAAACCCATGCTGGGATTTAATTTTGAGTTATTTTCATCGAGAAAGGGGGAGGAGGAGGGAGGAGGAGGGGGGAAAAAATCAGGGGTGGAGATGGTATTCCCCTTTAGTCGCCTTGTCATCTCCATCTTCCACGCAAACAAATTATTTGAAACACCGAAAAATATTTGGTGTGGATGTTGGGGTGGTTGTTGTGTGACTGTGTGGGTGTGTGTTGTGTGTGGGGTGTGTTGTGACTGTTGTGTGTGGGGGACGTATGTGGTGTGTTGTGTGTTGTGTGTGTGTGCTTGGTGTGTGTTGTGTGTGTGTGTGTGGAGACTGTGTGTGTGTTGTTGGACGTGTGTGTGTGTGTGTGTGTGTGTGACTGTTTTGTGTGTGTGTGGGGTTTTGGTGTGTGTGTGGGTGTGTGTTGTGTGTGTTGTGTGTGTGTGTGTTGTGTTGTGTGTGTGGGGTGTGGTGGGGTTTTGTGTGTGGGGGTGGGGTGTGTGTGTGTTTCAAAGTGTCCTGAATTTTAAATTTTCATCCCCTTATCACAATTTGCTTTTTTTTAATTCATTTTCGTCAGAAAATAAGTTTACCTATAAAGACCAATCGTATGCCTTCGTTTTATCGTGTTTTGCGGGATTTTAAAACCCCTTCACGCCATGATTTTTCCCTTTGGCTTTACAAAATTGTCTGTTATCGAGCCATAAAATGGTTTTTGGTTTTTGGTGGTGGTGGTGTGCCACGAGGCCAAACGTTTTTTGTAGGGCATTTTCCCGCGAAATTGTGAGGGAAATTTTGCAGCCAAAAAAATAATTATTTTTTATTTACAATTATACTGAAAATTATTCAGAAACTTTAAAATGTTAATGAATTTTAAATAATTGTTTTTTTGTTGTTCTATTAATTTTCCCAGTGTGATATTTTGGGGAGATAAAAACATGTTTGCACTTTAGGGGGGGTAAAAAACAAGGTTACAGAGGGGAAAAAAATTGCGTTTTTGACCAAAAATCGGAAAAAAAGACCAGATTCCCTGATCGAATGAAAGAAGCCACTAAAAACCAAGTTTCATCCAAATCCGGGGTATTTTTTCCCCAAAAATCTGAAGGGAGGGGGCCCAGGAAAAAGTTTTTGAAAATCAACATTTGCATTTTTCCACGAATATAAAATAGGACAAAATGGTATAGAACAAAAAAGATGCAGCTCTTGCTAATGTCCCAGTAGTATCGCGAAATTAAAATCAGTATAAATAAAGCCACAAATCATGTATTCGAATATTTAAAAAAAAAGATTTTAATCTAAAAATTACGTGACATGTTGGACAAAACGGAAATGCCGTTTAGTAGATTTGTGAAACAAACATAATTTAATTGTGTCATATTTCTTCTTAGGTCAATAGTTTCGTAGTAAAAGCCAAAAACCAAAAGAGGCCAAAATTTTGAAGAATTTTTCAGCCAGAAAATATGTTTTTTTATTTAAAATTTAGTAAAAAAACTTTATAATAATTTGTATAATCGATGTTTTAAAATTGTTTTTTTAGATTTTCCCCAGATGACTATTTGGGAAATAGAATCATGTTTGTTGCCCCTTTTTGGGGGGGTAAGGGAAGCTTAATAGGGAAAAAACATTGCGTTTAAAACCAAATATCGGAAAAAAAAAGACCAATTCGTGATCGACATCAGAAAAAAAAACCCCTTTAAAACCAAGTTTCATCCAAAACCGGTGAATTTTTTTTTTCCCCAACATCTGAAGGCTATGAAGGGCCCAGGGTTTTTTTTTTTTAAAAAACACATTTGCATATCTCAGGAACCATAAACGTAAGGACAAAACGGTGTAGTAAAAAGGCGGCTCTTGAGGCCCTTCCAGTGTATAGCCTCAAAATTTTATGATAAATAGGCCCAACTGATTTTTTTTTTGAAAGTTTCAAAATATTGGGTTTAAACTAAAAAAATTGGGCATTTGGTTTGGACAAACGGTAGTGCCATTTGTAGATCTTGTGAGCTGGACAAATTTATTTTTTGTCATTTTCTTCTTGTTTTAATAGTTTTTGAGTAAAAACCAAAAAAAAAAAAAAGGGCCAAAATTTTGAGGAAATTTTGCAGCCAGAAAATTGATTTTTTTTATTTTCATATAACCAAAATTTTTTTCAGTAACAATTGTAACTGCAGTTTTAAATTGTTGTTCAATGGAATTTTTACAGTATTAAAATTTGTGGATGAGAATAGTTTTTTATGATATACCTGTAAAAAAGCATTATGTCAATACAAACATTTTTTACTCAAAACAAAGTAGTAGGGTAAAAACTGTATGGGGGATATGGCCTCGAAATTGCATTTACACCAATATTTAAACCAGCAGACGCCGGGAAGCTCACCTCCCATACATTGTCCCTTTGCTCATATAGTCAGAAAAGCCATACCTGTCAACTCAGGTGGTGGTGGTGGTGGTGGTGGTGGTGTGGTGGTGGTGGTGGTGGTGGTGGTGGTGTGGTGTGGTGGTGTGGCGGTGTGGTGGTGTGGCTGGTGTGGTGCTGTGGTGGTGGTGGGTGTGGTGGTGGTGGTGGTGGTGTGGTGGTGGTGGTGGTAGTGTGGTGGTGGTGTGGTGGTTGTGGTGGTGGTGGTGGTGGTGGTGGTGGTGGCGGCGTTGGGGGTGGTGGTGGTGGTGGGGGGGGGGTTAGGTGGGGTGGTTGGTGGTGGTGGTGGTGGTTGGGTGGTGGGTGGTGGTGGTGGTGGTGTGGTGGTGGTGGGTGGTGGTGTGGTGGCGGTGGTGTAGTGGTGTGGTGGTGGTGGTGGGTGGTGTAGTGGTGTGGTGGTGTAGTGGTGGTGGTGGTGGTGGTGGGGTGGTGGTGTGGTGGTGGTGGTGGTGTGGTGTGGTGGGTGGTGGTGGTGGGTGGTTGTGGTGGTGGTGGTGGTGGTGATGGTGGTGGTGGGTGTGGTGGTGGTGGTGGTGGTGGTGGTGGTGGTGGTGGTGGTGTGGTGGTGGTTGGTGTGGTGGTGGTGGTGGTGGTGGTGTGTGGTGGTGGTGGTGGTAGTGGTGGTGTGGTGGTGGTGGTGGTGTGTGGTGGTGGTGTGGTGGTGGTGGTGGTGTGGTGGTGGTGGGTGGTGGTGTAAGGTGGTGTAGTGGTGTGATGGTGGTGGTGGTGGTGGTGGTGGTGGTGGTGGTGGCGGTGGTGGTGGTGGTGGTGGTGGTGGCGGATGGTGGTGGTGGTGGTGTGGTGGTGTGGGTGGTGGTGTAGTGGTGTGATGGTGGTGTGGTGCTGTGTGGTGGTGGTGGTGGTGGGGGTGGTGGGTGGTGGTGTAGTGGTGATGTTGGTGGTGGTGGTGGTGGTGGTGGGGGTGGTGGTGGTGGTAGTGGTGGTGGTGGTGTGGTGGTGGTGGTGTGTGGTGGTGGTGGTGGTGGTGGTGGTGTGTGTGGGGTTGGTGGTGTGGTGGTGGTGGTGGTGTGGTGGTGTGGTGGTGGTGGTGTGTGTGGTGGTGGTGTGGTGGTGGTGGTGGTGGTTGGTGGTGGTGTGGTGGTGGTGGTGGCTGTGGTGGTGTTGGTGTGTGGGTGTGGTGGGTGGTGGTTTTTGCCGGTGGGTGGTGGTGGTGTGTGGGGGGTGGTGGGTGGTTGGGGGTGTGGTGTGGTGGTGGTTGGGGTGGGGTGTGGTGTGGTGGTTGGGGGTGGTGGGGGGTGGTGGTGGGGTGGGGGTGGGGGGTGTTGGTGGTTGGTGGTGGTGGTGGTGGTTGGTGGTGGTGTGTGGTGGTGGGTGAGTGGTGGTGTGGTGGTGTTGTGGTGGTGGTGGGGGTGTGGTGGTGTTGGTGGTGGTGGGGGGGGTGGTGGTGGTGGTTTTGGTGGTGGTTGGTTGTGGTTGGTTTGGTGGTGGAAAAAACAACCAAAAAAATTAAAACCAAAATGGGGAAAAAAGAAAAGGGTTTGTTCTTTCCCTTTTTGGGGGAGTTTACGCGAAATTTTGAGGTTGGGGGGCTTGCAAAATGTTTTTTTTTCCCTTTTTTTTTCTTTCTTTTTTTTGTATTCTATCTATTTTTTTTCTTCCTTTTTTTTCTATTTTTAAATTCTATTCTATCTATTTTTTCTCTTCTTTCTTTCTTTTAAAATTCTTTTTTCCCTTTTTATTCTTTTTTTTTTTTTTATTTATATTTCATCCATTTTTTTTTGTTGGTTTATGGACAAGTGTATTTTCTTTACTTGTCTTCTTTTATTTTTCTCAAATTTCTTTTTTCATTCCTTTGGTTTTGAAGGTATCCCTTTCCAAACGTATTTTCCCCAAAAAACCAAAAAACTTGGCATTTAAAAAATACTTAAACCAATTTTCGAAAAAAACCCGGTTTTAAATTTTTTTATAAAAATATTGACCTTATATATTAATTTTTCCTAATTCTTTCCTTTTATTTCCCTTTATTTTTATTAAATGTTGCATGTATGCAGTGTAAAGGGATCTTTTAAATTTTGATAACCTTTTTTTTATTTAAGTTTTTAGATGATGGGTTTAAAAATTTAAAACTTTCGGAAAATAAAATTCTTTGTGGTTGAAAAAAAAAGGTAAAGTGTGTAAAAAAAAAAAAAAATTGAACCCAAAAATACATGAAAACACGTCGTTTTGGGTAAACAAATTTTTGTGGTTTAGGAAAGGGGTTTTGGGGAAATAAAAAAAAAATGGACTAAAAAACATGGAAAAAAAAAAGTCTTTCAACAACGTACGAAAAATTTAAACCCTTTTTTTTTTCTCCTTTTCAAGGGTTTTTAAGTCCCAAAAGAATTGTTTTGTGAAATTTTTTCCTTGATTGAATTTCCCTTCCACCCCACCCCACCCTCATTCCACCCGCCCTCCCCCATTCCCCTTCCAACCCCCTTTACCCTTTCCCCCCTCATTTTCCCCCAGCAGGAAAGGGAAAAACAAAACAGAAAAAGGAAAAACAAGAAAGGGAAAAACAAAACGGAAAACAAAATTTTATAAAAAGAAATCTCTCTTCTCCTCTTCTCTCCCCTCTTTCTCTCTTTTTCTATCTCTCTCTCCTCTTCCCCTCTCTCCTCTTCCCCTCTTTTTTTCCCTATCTCTCTCTCTCTCTCCTCTCCTTTTTTCTCTCTTTTTCTCTCTCTCCTTTTTCTTTCCCCTCTTTTCTCTTTCCCTCTCTCTTCTCTCTCTTTTCGCATAAAAAAAAAAAACAACAACAAAGAAAAAATAAAATCTTTAAATTTTTTTGCGGTTTTTTATTAAAGGGGTAAACTTTTCCTGTTTTTGTTTTCTTGTGTGTTTTCTCAAAAGTTTTTAGATTTGTTGGGGAAAATAAAACTGCTGTTGAGATGATTATAGTGATGGGTGATGAGGATTTTGGTGGTGGTGGTGGTGGTGGGGGGTGGGGGGGTGGGGGGTGGTGGGGGGGGTGGGGGGTAAATGGGTGGCGGTGGTATTGAGGGGGAACGAATTAATAAAAAAACCTGCAAGAAAAATCGTTAAAATTTCTAGGTAATGTTTGGGGGGAATTTGATATCACCTTGCAATATTTCTAAAAACAATGTACAGGAAAAGATTCAGGGAGTTTAAATTTTCCCAAAGGGGGACAAAAGTTTAAACCCTTTTTTTTTGAGGGTTTCTTTGTGGTTTTTAGGGAATGTTGCATTAAAAAAAAATTACCCCCTTGCACTTAAGTTACCCCCTTGCATTGTAAGTTACCCCGTTGAAATTTTAAGTTAAACCCCTTGGGATTGTAAGTTACCCCGTTTCATTTTAATTACCCCGTTGCCCTTTTTAAAATTACCCCCTTTTCATTGTAAATTTTCCCCCTTGCATTGTAAGTTAACCCCGTGGGATTGCAAGTTTCCCCGTTTACTGTTTAAATTACCCCGGGGGGGATTGTAAGTTTAAACCCCCTTGCATTTTAAGTTACCCCGTTGGGATTGTAAAATTTCCCCGTTGCACTGATAAATTACCCCGTTGGGATTTTGGGAAGTTATCCGTGGCGCTGTACATGGGCTTTGCCCTTACCCCAGGCGTTTTAGTACCCATTATTAAAAGGGGGTTTGAATGAAACCCATTTCTAAGGGGCAGTTTTAGTTTCCTAAATTTTCTTTTGGGCTTGTTTAATGGGCCTATTTATCCAAAAGGGGAAATTTTAGTACCCAAAATTTCTTAAAGGGGAGTTTTAGTCAAACCCATTTATCTAAAAGGGGAAAATTTTTTGTTACTATTTACCTAAGGGTAGTTTAGGAAAATATCATTTACCCAAAGGTTAGTTTGAGGGTTTCCCATTTACCTAAAAGGCCCAGTTTAAATTCCCCATTTACCCAAGGGGTAGGTTTTAGTTACCTATTTACACGCGAATTTCCTATAGGGGCTAATGCGTGAAGGTTTTATAATTATAATATAAGATATATATAAAATATATATATATTATATTAAAAATATAAAATTTAAAATTTAAATTTTTTTTTACGGGTTTTAGCCTATAGCGCCTGTAGGCTATTATCTTCCTTTTTTTAGGTTTTTTTGTATAGGGTAAAAGGTAAAGGAAAGGGTGTGCAAAGTTTTTAGGAAAAAAGGAAGTCTTGGGGGAGAAGTAGAAAATTCTCTCTCTCTTTTCTCTCTCCTCTCTCTCTCTTCTCTCTTCTCTTCTCTCTCTCTCTCCTCTCTCTTCCTCTCTCTCTCTCTTTTCTTTTCCCCTGGTCTTTTCCACCTTCCCTCATCCCCTTTTTGGGTCCTCCCTCTCATCAAAATCAATACGACCAATTTGAACGGGTGGAAAAGAGAGAGAGAGCTTTGATTGGGGGGGAGGAGAGAGGGGAGAGAGCGAAGAAAGGGGGAGAAAAGAGGGGAGAGAGAGGGGAGAGGGATGAGAGAAGAGAGAGAGAGAGGTGGAGGAGACAGACAGTGCGGATGTAGACACCCAAAACACAAAACACACACACACACAACACACACACACACACACCACACACACCAAAACACAAAAACACACAAAAACACAACCCCCCACCCCACACACACACACAGGGGACACCCACACACCCCGTAGTTTTAGGGGGGAGACGCTCCCTTTTAAAACCCGAGAATTCCCCGGGTTCGATCCCCAGGCCCGGAAAAAGGGGGAAAAGTTTGGCTGTTCCTTAAAACACGAGCCCCTTTTCCACCCAGCAGGGGGAAGAGTTAAACCCGGGGTTAGCCGGGGGTTTTTGACCTGTCTCCGGGGTGGTGGCTTCGGGGCCAAAAAAATAAGCAATAAGGAAAAGAATGATAAAAAAAAAAAAAATGGGTTTTTTTTGGAGACGGGGGGAAAACGAGCGTTTCTCAGGCCCCGTAAAAAAACAAAATAGATAATACCCCCCACAACAAAACACACACAACAACACCACACACACACAACACACACACACAACACACACACACACACACACAACCACACACACACACACCCCACACACAAAACCACACACACACACAACACACACACACACACAAACATAAGGAATCGAAGACTTAAAAATAATTTAATTTAAAGGGGAAAAAAAAAACTACGAAAAAAAACGAAATGAAAAAAAGGGCCATTGACGTTACGAGTTTAAAAAAACAAACAAATATACAAGTTGATTTAAAACATTTAAAAACCTTTAAAAAAAGAAATAAAAAAATTCAATATATATATAAAAAATTTAATTTATAGTACTTGGGGGGGGGGGAGAGGGGAGAGAGGGGAAAAAGAGAGGGGAGGGGAGAGAGATGGGGGAAAAGGGGGGGAAAAGGGGAGGGGAGGGGAGGGGAGACGAGAAGAGAGAGGGGGAGAGAAAAGAGAGAGGGGAGAAAAAGAGAGAGGGGAGATTGGGGGGGAAAAAAATTAAATAAGAGAGATAGAAACAGCAAAATTTATATTGAAGGGGATTTTAAAAAGATAAGTATTTATATAAATTTTTTTTGTCTACCATACCGTTTCTTCAGTAATTCTTTAAAAGGCCAATAAAAGAGCCAAGCCGAACGACCACAGTTTTTTTTGGGGGATAGATAGATAGAAAAGATAGATAGATAGGGTAGATAGATGCGGGGAGATAGAAAAGATAGATAGATAGATAGTAGGTAGATAGATAGGAATTATAGATTTGATTTGATAGGTAGAAAAGGTGATAGGGTAGAGATATATAGATAGATAGATAGATAGATAGATAGATAGAGGATGGATGGATGGATGGATGGATGGGAAGGGGTGGGTGGTAGATAGATAGATAAAAACATGTGAGAAATCCGATAAAATTTTTCAGTACACTAATATTTTCGAGCCAGCGAGAGAGGGGACGAGGAGGAGAGAGAGAGAGAGGAGAGAGAAGAGAGAAGGGGGAGAGAGAGAGAGAGAGAGAAAAGGGGAGAGAGAGAGAGGGGAAGAGAAAAGAGAAAAAGGGGAGAGAGGGGAGAAAGAGTCCAAGGGCCCCAATTTCCAAAAAACAGAAAAAAATTTTTGGCTTTAGGGGGGGTAAGGGTTGGGGGAAAGGAAAATTTGGGGAAAAGGAAGGGGGTTGGGGCCCCCCCCGGGGGTTTAAAAAAAAAATAAACAAGGGAAAAGGGGAAAAAAGAAAAAAAAAAAAAGGGAGGGGGAAGAGGAAGGGAAAGGAAAAAGGGATGGAAGAAGGGGAAAAGGGAAAGAAAAGGGAAAAAAGGAAAAGGAAGGGAAAGGAAATTTGGAAAAGGAAAGGGAAAGGGGAAAGGGGAAAGGGATGGGGAAAAAAGGAAGGGGAAAGGAAGGGGAAAGGGGGAAAGGAAGGGGAAGGGGGAAAAGGGGAAGGGGGATATGGGAAAAGGAAGGGAAAGGAAAAGGGGTGGAAGAAAAAAGGGAAATAAAGGAAAAAGGAAGGGGGTTTTGGAAAAAGGGAAAAGGAAGGGGTTTTTTTAAAAAAAAATTTGGTTTCCTCCTCTTGGGGGCCCCCCCCTTTTTTTTTTTTCCCAAACCCCGGGGGTTCTTTTAAAGGGGGAAAACTACCCCCCTCCATTCCCCGTAAATTATTAAAAAAAAAATTGTCTTTTGGCCTTTAATTTTTTCCCTTTAAATTTTTCTTTTTTCCCCTTTTCTTTTTTTCTCTTTCTTATTCCCCTTTTCCCCTCTTTTTCCTCTTTCCTCTCTGTTTTCCCCCTCTTCCTCTTTTCCTTCCTTCTCCTCCTCTAGCTTCTTTCCTATTTTTTGTTTTACTAATTGGTTTCCCCCATCCTTTTCTTCTTGTTATTTCTTCCCTTTTTCCTTCCCCCAAAAAAACCTTTTGTTTCCTTTTCTTTTGTTTCCTTTCCTCTTCCCCTTTTTTTCTTGCCCCTTCATTTTTTTCTCTTTTCCTCCTTTTCTCTTCTTTTAATTTTCTTTCTCTTTAGGGTTTTTTCCTTTTATTCCCTTTTTTTTTAAAACTTGTTTATTTTCTTATCCACCTTTTTCCCCTTTTTTTTTGGGTTTTTTTTGTCGACTTTATTTTTTCTCTAACCCCTTTTTTTTAATTATATTTTCTTTTTTTTTTTTATTTTGGATTTTTTTTTTTTTAACCCCGTTTTTTTTCTTTTCACCTTTATTTTCCTTTTTTTCTGTTTTCCCAATTCCTGTTTGTTTATTATATTCTAGCCGCAAAACCCCCTTTCCCCTTTTTTTTTTACCCTGGGATTTTTATTTTTTTAATTGGGGGGCCCTTTCCCCAACTGTTTTTGGGAAAAGGAAACCCCCCCAAAACACCCCCCCAGTTTTTTTCAAATTTTAAAATTTTAGGTTTTTTGAAAATTTTTTCCCCCCACCCATTACTTTTACCCTTAACCCATAAATTACTACCCCCCAAACCCCCACCCATCCTCACCCCCTTTTTCCCTTTCCCACCCACCCTTTTTCCAACCCCAAAAAAAACCCTCCAAAAACCCCCAACCCAAAACACCCCCCACCAAATTTACTCACCCAAAACCCCCACAACCCCCAAACCCCTTTTAAACCCCCCCAATTTTTTCCCAAAACCCAAAACCCCCCCCACCTCTACCCTCCCGGTTCCTCAATTCCCCCCCAAATTTTTTTCACCAAAACCATATCCCCCCCAAAAAAAAAAAAAAAAAGTGATTGGATCATCTCATAATTGGGCTTAAAACCTTTCCCTGGTCAACCCGGTTCCAAAAATGTGCCATATGAGGTGATTGCACCACGGGGGCGGAACCTATACCAGAAACACACACCACACACACACACACAGACACAACTTTGGCTTATATTTACCATTACCCATCACCCCCACCTATTCCCTCACCCATCACCATCACACCCCAACCCATCACCCCCCACCCATATACTCACCCATCACCCCACACCCATTTACCCATCACCCCACCCATTCACTCACCACTACCCATCACCCTACATCATAGTTTCTCAATTCTCGCAACCCACTTTTTTTTTTCACAATTATCGCTAATAGGCTGCTAAAAAAAAAAGAAAAAAAAAAGATCGGATCATCTCATAATTGGGCTTAAAACCTTCCCTGGTCAACCCGGTTCCAAAAATGTGCCATATGAGTTGATTGCGCCACGGGGGGCGGAACCTATACCAGACACCACACACACACACACCACACACACACACACACACACACCACACACACACACACACACACACACACACACACACACAGACAGACAGACAGACAGAGAGACACACTTTTGCTTATATTATTATAGATTACCCATCACCCCCCACCTATTCCCTCACCCATCACCCATCACCCCCAACCCATCACCCCCCACCCATTCACTCACCCATCACCCCACACCCATTACCCATCACCCACCCATTCACTCACCCATTACCCATCACCCTAACCCTACATCAAGGCTTCCTCAATTCTCGCAACCTACTTTTGTTTTCACAATTCTCGCTAATAGGCTGCTACAAAAAAGAAAAAAAAAAGTGATCGGATCATCTCATAAGTGGGCTTATGACCTTCCCCTGGTCAACCTGATTCCAAAAATGTGCCATATGAGGTGTTTGCGCCACGGGGGGCGGAACCTATACCAGACACACACACACACACACACACACACGCAGACAGACAGACACACTTTCGCTTTTATTAATATATATATATATATATATATATATATATATATATATATATATATATATATATATATATATATATATATATATATATATATATTTCCTTTCATGTTAATCCGCTTTACGTAATCCATTATTTTTCGCGTGTATGATTTCCTTGTTTCTTTTTGCTTATAATCGCCTTTTATTATTCATCTAATTTCCTTTTCCTTCTCGTTTCCTCTTCCTTCTCTTCTCTTCTTCATTTTCATCTTTATGTCCTACCATTTTATTTATCTTCTTCATTCTCACCATCTTCCTATCTATCTATCTATCTATCTATCTATCTATCTATCTATCTATCTATCTATCTATCTATATCTTCCTATCTATCTTCTTTCTTGCCTTACTTTCCTCCATACTCATATACTTATCAATATTTTCTTTCCTATTCTATTATTTGTTATTGACTTGGCACATTTATCTTCCATTTTCTCTATTCTCTCTTACTGTTTTTTTCCTCAGCTTTCCACAACCACATTAACATTTCTCGTCATATTNGAAGCGCCGCAAGGCGCCGCACCACCCCTTGAACCTCCACCTGTGTTCACACCATTACAAAACACACATGACATGACCTATCTATCAAGCACTAAACCTACCCCCACAAACTAGTAGTAGTTAGCCATAGATTACAGCTTTCAACTTTCCTCACAAATTCCATGCAGTTTTTCTATATTGCATGGTATCACTTCTTTTCCGGCCAGCTTCGGCTGGAGGGATGGGTGGGTGGGGAGGAGCCTTCTACTTCCTATCCTTTCTCTCTTATTATCTAGTTAGTGTAGTGTAGTTAAAGCAAACAGTCTTGTAAGGACCTATCGGTCTGTTGCTGTTTGTGTTTCCTTTGTATTCCTTTGTATTCCTCCTTCATTACGCATGTTTAGCCAAGATTTTGCTACTAAGATTTTGATAACCAGTAAATAGGCGTTCACACCTAGGTGTGAAACGTGTCCGAGTTCGTATTCCGTTCAGTTCTAGAGTAAAATTATTAGATTGTAACACCAGCGCGTGAGGGAGGGAGAGAGGGAGGGAGGGAGGGAGAGAGGGAGGGAGGGAGGGAGGGAGGGAGGGAGGGAGAGAGGGAGGGAGGGAGGGAGGGAGAGAGGGAGAGAGGGAGGGAGGGAGGGAAGTAAGGGGGGAGGGAAGGAGGGAGGGAAGGAAGGGGGGAGGGAGTGAGGGAGGGAAGGAAGGAAGGAGGAGGGAGAGGGAAGAAAGGAAGGAAGATATATATTTTTTTCTCTCATTCTACTACTACTACTACTACTACTACTACTACTACTACTACTATACTACTATTACTTTTTCTACTACTACTTCTCTACTACTACCACTACTACTGCTACTACTACTACTACTACTACTACCACTACTACTACTACTACTTATACTACTACTACTACTACTACTACTACTACTACCACTACTACTACTGCTACTACTACTACCACCACCACCACCACTTCTACTACTTTTTCTAATACTACTACTCTACTACTACCACTACTACCACTACTACTTATACTACTACTACTACTACTACTACTACTACCACTACCACTACTACTACTACTACTACTACTACTACTACTATTTCTTCCAAAAAAAACACACATACACACACACACCTGCTATCTAGATTAAAACATGACCAATACATGTTTTTTTCTACTTTTTTTTTTTACATGCCAATTCTTTTTTTCCTTTCTTTCTTTCTTTCTTTATTTATTTATATTTTTACTGCGTTATTTTTAGTTTTTTTAATATAATTTTTTTTCTTTTACGAAGATCAGAAAAAAAAATTGTCAAAGAGTTTCGAGTAAAAAATATGATCGAGAGAGAGAGAGAGAGAGAGAGAGAGAGAGAGAGAGAGAGAGAGAGAGAGAGAGAGAGAGAGAGAGAGAGAGAGAGAGAGAGAGAGAGAGAGAGAGAGAGAGAGAGAGAGAGAGGGGGGGAGAGAGAGAGGGGGAGAGAGAGGAGAGAGAGAGAGAGAGAGAGAGAGAGAGAGAGAGAGAGAGAGAGAGAGAGAGAGAGAGAGAGAGAGAGAGAATGATTAAGGGCATATACGTCTCAAACGTGACTAATTAATTTTGAAAATTCGAACATTTTGAAAATTCGAATTTTGAAAAAAAACATTCCTAAAGGTTACCTAAATTTTTTAATACCTTTCCAACGGTATGCATTGATTTTCTGTAGCACGAATAGAAACCGAGATGCGCAGCTTTTTCCTGAACAAAAATGTCACCCCCTAACCCTCACTGAATTGATCTGTCTGTAGTAAAGTGTTCGAGTGAGGCGCAAAGCGCCTCACTCGAACAATAAAGTTGGGGTTTTCAGATTCTCATAAAAATTTGTCCATCGTAGTTTTCGGTCATGCATGAACACGAATCTGGAGTGAGTTTTCTGATTAATATAATTCTAAACACTATTTCACCCGATTCTCTTCTTCTTCCTCTTCCTCCTCTTCCTTTGTTATCACCTCCACGTCTTCCTCCTAGCACCACCATCACCACTATCATCACAACCACCATCACCACCACACTGCACTCAAGTTGTCTCTCCCATTACTTTTTTTTCGTGTACTCATTAATGGTGTCTCCTCTTGTTAGGTGTTGCAATGGTGTTGGCTCAAATAGGGATTCATAATAATAATAATAATACTGCAAATACTAATACTGATCGTTGTATTGAAGTAATGATTAATCTAGCAATGCTTATCATATTTTTATCTCTTGTAGTAAGTTTTGTCTAATGTGTGGTTTTTAAGGAATATCTGGAAGTATCATGTCATTCTGAATTGGCTGAAATAGGGACTTGTAATCATTGTAACTGAGAAGTGACTCCAGATTCGTGTTCAGCATGCCCGATAACTGTTAGGAACTAATTTTCAAGCAAATCTACAAACAAGTGTGTGTGTGTGTGTGTGTGTGTGTGTGTGTGTGGTGCTGGGGTGGTGTGTGGTGGTGGTGTGTGTGTGTGTTTTGTGTTTTGTGTGTGTGTGTTTTGTTGTGTGGTGTGTGTGTGTGGTGTTTTGTGTGTTTTGTGTGTGTGTGGTGTGTGTGTGTGTGTGGGGTTTTGTGTGTGTGTGTGTGTGTGTTGTGGTTTTGTGTGTGTTGTGGGGTGTGTGTGTGTGTGTGTTGGTTTTGGGGTGTGGGTGTAGTGTGGTTTTGGTGTGGTGTGTGGGTTTTGTGTGTGTGGTGTGTGGTGTGTGTGTGTGTGTGTGTTGTGTGTGTGTGTGTTGTGTGTGTGTGGGTGTTTGGTGTGTGTGTGGTGTGTGGTTGTGTTGTGTGTGTTATCTGTGTGTTGTGTGTGTGTGGTGTGGTGTGTGGTGTGTGTTTGTTGTGTTGTGGTTTGCGTTGTGTGTGTGTGTGTCGTGTGTGGTTGTGTTTTGTGTGTGTGTGTGGTGTGGTGTCGTGTGTGGTGTGTGTGTGGGTGTTGTGAGTGTTGTGTGTGGTTGTGTGTGTGTGTGTGGTGTGTGTAGTGATGTGTGTGGTTGTGTGTGTCGTGTGTGTGTGTGTGTGTGTGTGTGGTGTGTGTGGTGTGTGTGTGTGTGTGTGTGTGTGTGTGTGTGTGTGTGTGTGTGTGTGTGTGTGTGTGTGTTGTGTGTGGTGTGTGTGTGTGTGTGTGTGTGTGTGTGTGTGTGTGTGTGTGTGTGGTGTGTGTGTGTGTGTGTGTGTGGTGTGTGTGTGTGGTGTGATGTGTGTGTGTGTTGTGGTGTGTGTGTGTGTGTGTGTGTGTGTGTGTGTTTTATATAGCTGTGTAACGGATCATCCGAATATATGATGGAATTGAAGAGATAAAACAGTGGTACATAATATAAGATGATATGAAATGGAACAGTTAGAAAGGAGGGAATGATAATAAAGAGAATAGTGAAGAGGAGAGATGAAATAGGAGAAGAGATACATGAAGAAAGGATGTAGAAGAGAAGAAGAGATTAGAGAGATGAGAGATAAAATGCAAGAAAAGTGGATGCAGGAAAAGACAATAGGCGGAAGAGTAATAGAAAAATATGGAAGAGAATTGCAAGGAAGGGAAAGAAGTGAGGAGGGGAGGAGAAAGAAGGAAGTGGAGCGGAAAAGAAGAGGAGGAGAATGGAAATGTGTGCAAGGAATAGAGACTAGCAGACAGAATAGAGGAGAAAAGGAAGAAGGGAGGAGACAGAGGAGAAGAATAGCGGAGAGAAAGTCATGGGAGGAAAATATGAGTAAATGAAAGGAGAGAAAGAATACGAAAGGAGAGGAAACGAAAGTATAGTAGAGAATCAGGTGAGAGAGAGAGAGAGAGAGAGAGAGAGAGAGAGAGAGAGAGAGAGAGAGAGAGAGAGAGAGAGAGAGAGAGAGAGAGAGAGAGAGAGAGAGAGAGAGAGAGAGAGAGAGAGAGAGAGAGAGAGAGAGAGAGAGAGAGAGAGAGAGAGAGAGAGAGAGAGAGAGAGAGAGAGAGAGAGAGAGAGAGAGAGAGAGAGACCATCTGAGAACGGAAGAAATAATTGCTAGAAAAAAACCATGAAAACTGGGAATGCAAACATGACAACACATGTTCAAAAAGCGGCTCAGGGCACTGCAGTAGCCAAATACACCACCACCAAGGAGATTACTTCCTCCTCCTCTTCCTCCTGTGTGTGTGTGGGGGGGGGGAGGAGGGGAAAGGGATAGGGTGTGTGTAGTGTGTGAGGTCCCAGCTTTACCCAAAGATCGGTCACTCAGCTCTAAGTTCTTTCCGAGAAGGTAACGGCTGGTGATCACGTGTCCAGCGCGTGAGCAAGGCCATGGTAGGCTGTCCTTATATTGCTCTATAGGAATGCGAGTCCCTGATTGGTGGAGGGCTGGAGGCGGCAACCAATCACTGGCCGGGATTACTCAGAGGAAGGCGGCGGCAGGTGAGGCTGGAGATGGCGCGGGTTTCCAAAGACAAAGGAGTAAAGCGATGTGGTGGTAAGGGTGGAAACCCTTTCAATACATGCAACTAAGCCTAGTGCGTGATTTTTTGTTTTATACCAACAAAACATATTCGTAATAAGGTGTTGGTGCCCCAGCAGTTTGGGAAACCAATGAGGGGAGTTGATGGTGAGGAAAAGAGTAATAAGAGTCATTATTCCGTTTTTATATGTGTATGTCCTACGACCCCGAGGGGAACCTCCAGTAGATACCTAGGGGCGGCGTTTTTACCTTTAAAACAGCCCGCCCGGTCAAATGACGCGAGGGGTGAGTAAGGATCCCGAAAAAAAAAAAAAACCCCCGGCAGCCCCCCAGGGGTGGCACGCCCGAAGCGGGGCTGTCCCAAGAACCGAGGGGGGGAATGGCCCCCCTGTGATTTAAGAAACGCAGGCCTACGCTTCTGCCTGAGAGAGAGGCCACAAAAAGGCCTTGCCGCAAGAGACAGCTGGCGCCTGGCCGCGGTGAGTCCCCGGTGGCGACGAAGAGGCCGCGGTGTGACGGCCAGCCCGTGAAGGAGCCAGCCGCCAACTCCCTGGAGAGGGAATTGTACGACTTGTTTCAACAACAGCCGTCGTCGGCCTCTGGGACTGAATGTTCGTCTTGGACAGCGAAGAGGCAGACGAAACAATGCGTGAAAACTCCGTCTTTTATTCGCAAATTAATTGAGAAGAAGAAGACAAAACACGCCGGTAAAACTGAACACGGTCAAAACAAACAAAGAACAAAGCCCCGTAAAATAACGCCATTTCCGCCCCGTCGCAACGCCCAGCCAAAGACTGGCGTGGACAGGAAGGTAAAGGCAACAAGCACGGTGTCCGTCAAGGAGCGGCGCGCCATGTTTCGTCTGCGCCTACATGACGTCCGCCTCCTGCAGCAGCGCGAGGTGGAAACCATGAGTCAACTGTACTGCCAAGATTTAGGCGCCGGCACGTACGGCTCGTGTTGTCTGGTGCGGGATCCAGACACGCACGACGAGCTCGTTGTTAAAAAGTTTCTTGGCAATGCAGCGTTGAACGGGCTGGTCGAGGAGGCGATCAGCCTGCAGGCAGCGAGTATGCCCGGCGTGCAGCGGCTCTTCGGCGTCTGCGTCAAGACGCGGCAGCTGGTCACGTATTACGCCGGCAACACCGCCAACGCGTTCTTCGAGGGGCCTGCACCGTTTGTAGACATCATTAAGGTGTTTCTGCAGGTGTCCCGGACGCTGCAACGCATGGTGGAGCGAGGCTTTGCACACAACGATATCAAGGGCAATAATATCTGTGTTGTCGTGAAGGAGAAAGCGCCCATAGCAACGGTCATTGACCTTGGCCTCACCAAGCCGCTGGGCACCGAACGCATCTACGCCAAGACGCGCCACACGGCGCGCTTCCCGTGGATCGCGCCGGAGCTGCTGCTCTACACCGCACCCTGCAGCGAGGCCAGCGACGTGTACGGCCTGGCACTCCTGATTGAGAACACTCTAGGGCTGCACCCGGGACAGCCCCTTCACCCCTGGCTGGCCGAACTGGTGGCGTGGGTGCGCGGGGCTCGAAGCCGTGACCCCAGCCAGCGGCCGGGCCTGGTAGCGCTCATCGCGGTGCTGAAGGAGGTGCTGCAATGGGCCAAGGACATCCCGAGCCTCAGCGTCAGCGAGGTAAGCGTGCTGGTGCTGTTTACCAGCACGAGCAGCGAGAGTGCGGCCTCCACGCGCCGCCACGCACGGGGTAAACAAGGCAACAAGGCAAACAGAAACAGAAAGCGTGACTTGCCTTGAGGAGACAAAATACAACAGCAGTTGAGGGTCAACATGAACCTGTATGGCGTGGCAAGGAACGCACGCCATGCATCCTGAAGCCTTTCATCCTCACCGCTAACAAGCCTTCAATCACTTCATCGCAGTGACTCCCACACTGTCACTGCCTTGTGCCACACCCACGCCTTCACTCCTGCCACAGCACATGGCTGAATGTCTAGCATTTCTATTACTGTATGACTACTGATAAATATTGTTATTCTCAATATTATTTATATCGGTATCTCTACTACTACTATTATCATTATTATAATCATTATATTATTATTCACTTTTTTCTTTCTTTAGTGCTATTAATTTAATAATTTCAGTATATATATATACATTTTTTTTTTCTTCTCTCTCTCTCTCTCTCTCTCTCTCTCTCTCTCTCTCTCTCTCTCTCTCTCTCTCTCTCTCTCTCTCTCTCTCTCTCTCTCTCTCTCTCTCTCTCTCTCTCTCTCTCTCATTCCTTCAACAAAATGACGTTCCCCCACGGGCCGGATACGAAAGGTCGGATATGCAGTTGCCTTCAGATAATTGGATGCCCAGATATGCACCTTCGGATTCTTCAAATTTTGTTGTTTTGTCATTTCAGATAATTGAATTTTTTCTTTTTTCTTTCTTTCCTTTTTTTCGTGCAAACATTATTTTTCTGAGGTGGATTTTTCTCATTTCATTATTCGTTTTTTTTTTCTTGGGTTTTTTTCCTGTGTTTTTATTTTTTTTTTATTTTTTTTAGGTTTTTTGTTTTTCGGTGTTTTTTTATTGCTTTATTTCATGGTTTTTCGTTTGGGGTGGAGTCTTTCTTTTTTCTTTCTTTCTCTTTTTTTCTTCCTTTCTCTCTCTCCTCTCTCCCCTCTTCATTCTCCTCCTCCTTCCCCCTCTCTCTCCTTTTTCTCTTCTCTCTCTTTTCCTTCTCTCTCTCTCTCTCCCCCTTTTTTCCCCCTCTCCCCCACACTTTTTTCCCTTGTCTTTTTTGTTTTTTTTTATATTTTTTTTTCCTTTCCTTTCCCTTGCTTTTTCTTTGTTCTTATTTTTTTCAAATTTCCCCCTTTCTCTACCCCCTTCCTTTTTCCCTTTCCTTTCTTCCCTTCCCTTTCTTTTTCGTTTCCCTTTTTTCCCTTTTCCCCTCCCTCTCACATTTTCTTTTCCCCTTCCTTCTTCCCTTTTCCCTTTCTTTCTTCCCCTCCCTTCTCTTCTTCCATTCCTTCCCCCTTTTTTCCCCTCCCCCTTCTTCCCTTTTCCTTCCTTTTTCCCTTTTTTAATCCCTTTCCTTTTTCCCCTTTTCCTTTCCCTTCCCTTCTTTTTTTCCCTTCCCACACTTTTTCCCTTTTTTTAAACTTTTTGTTTCTCTTACAAAAAAGTGGTTGGCGAATATTTTTCCCCTTTTCTACACCCAGATTCGGGAAAAGTTAAAGGGGGCTATCTGGAATTTGTGTCATTTTTGTGTCTTCATCTGTGTCAAGAAAGAGCTTAAAGGAACCATTACAAAAAATATACAAAGTGGCTACCAACAATAGGTGCCACTGTGTTTAGTTTTGATGTCGTACCGCTGCGTCGTCGCCCGAAAAAAAAAAAGCGTAGCGAAATTGAAAACCCCTAATTTCGATACAAACCCAAAAAAAAACGCTGAAACAGGGTAGATTATACAGTCATGATATAAACTGCTGTTTATCATATTCAGTGGCACATAAAAATCAGTAGTGATGCTATAATTCGTTATATTTGGCGGCTGGCGACATGACTGCAGGTGGCGACTTTACTGTTATCTACGGTAGTGGACAAGGATACTAAACAGGTCATATCTAAAAAAAATTGCTTACAGTCACTAAAAATCGTCTAATGGTACCCAAATTACAATGAAAATTACGTTCTGGGTCTCAAGAGGTTAAAGGGATGCATATAATTCCTGAGTATTCTAATTTTAAAAAAAGACAGTAGGCAAGTAATCTAAGGGTTATTTAATTACTGAGTATTTGAATTTAACTTGGTCGTCTATACTGTCTTAGTTTCTGTAGTGTTTATGCCTGGCTGGGAATAGCCTTGGGAATAACAGTGAGGGGTACTACTAGCCTCAATAGTAATACATTAATATGCAAGACATTTTGTTTTTATTTCTAGCAATTATACCGTCTTGCTTTCTATGTTTGGCACTATTTAGTTTTTTAATTGCATTGGGAAGTATATGTGAGGTCCAATACAGTAATACACAAAGTGATTTTAATAATAGTACACTAGAAATAATACACAATAGTAATATAAAAATTCATTTAACTATTTTTTTTTATTTCTAGTTATTTTTTCACGTACCTTACATACATTTAGTAGTCGTTCCAAAAATTCCTAAGTATAATTGTAATTTCACACGTAGCTTGGTGGGCAATAAAACACATGGTCGCCATGGTTCCTTTATCAGCAAAGGAACCATGACTTAACCCTTCACATTACTCGCGTATGAATACTTAATGGTTTTTCATAAGAGGCTAACCCGTAATCACCAACGCCAAGCTGCTGGTTTTTTTTGCTTTTTTTACGTTGGAGCCTATAGGTGTAGCGCCTATAGGTGTAGCGCCTATAGGTGAGGCGCCTAATTAGGTTGTTAGCGCTGTGGGCAATTTTGTTTTTTCACAAGTAAGAAAATCATCTTTGCTAAAAACTAGAGGCTATAGGCTTTGTTTGTAAATATATCACAACCTCCCAGGCCTACAGTCCACTATAGAAAAAAAATATCTCCATTTGAAGAAAAAAATACTTATTGTCTGCAGGGTAGGGGATGGCAGCTAGTTGTTGTTGTTGTTTTTTTTTTTTTTTTTGCCAGTCCCTTTTGATGTTAAAATAATAAACATTTCAATGGTGCCGATTACTTGATAAAACTGCAATTCTTTTATATGAAAACTGTACAATGACATTTATTTTCCTCGCGGCATCGTGTTTTCATTGATATTTCAAGCGTATTCCCGAGGGCTTCGGCAGATCATTACCCTTTGTTGTACCGGTAATAACTTATTTCCTCAAACAATACACACCATAATCGTCCTTAGAGGCCACAAAGGTTACTACTCACAGTTAATTTATATACAACAATATTTTATGTAATAGAAAGCAACTCATCAATGCTTTGTTGGCTCTAAAATAATATATAGTACTAGGAAATAGACGTCCACACTAAAGATGTGGAGCGTGTGCAAGCTCGCACAGGCTAAAGTCAACTTTTTAAATACCCTCACCTTAAAATACTGTCTGTCTACTAAAAGTAAAGTTACCAGTAAAATAACTCAAAAACTATGAGGCGTTCGTAAAAATAGTACAGAACATAAAAGATGGATCTAGTTAAGATCTTTATAATGAGTATTAGTAAAAAAAAAATTGAGTTCAAGTAACCGAGAAAATAGCACTTCTGCGCTTTTTACAAAAACATTAATTTACTCGTAAACTATATGAGATAATGTATTACGGATTGCAGCACTGGATATAACTCATCAACCTTCATAGCTTTGCTTCTATACAGTTCTCTAAGACTAATAATTACGCAGTATAATGAGGAAAACGTGTTTGACAAAAATCGTCGGCAATTTTCAGCGGCCCAGAAATCCATCAAAATATTAACGCCACCGATCCGTGAATGGCGGCCTGAGCCCTTGCGACAGTGGTGTTACAGTGGCGGGAATACCAGTGAGCCGCGTTAGGAAGCAGGAATAACACGGCAGAGCACATTTAGAGGCAAATTATTAAATCAATAAGTATTTTTTTCCTTTCTTTTCAATACTACTAGGCCAATAGGGTGTTTTTGTGTTTATATATTCTATTATATTGATTTAGACTTATAATTGACGTAAACCGGGTATTGGGTCATGACCTAAGCGGGGTAAGGATAAAAGGGTAGAGATAAACAC
>JACEEZ010021156.1:5000-34442 GCA_016584305.1 Chionoecetes opilio | reverse complement strand
TCCCCTTTGCTACGATCCGTGTTATCTCACACTACCCTTCTTGCCCTATCTGTCATCCCTTCTGCGCTCTCTCTCTCTCTCTCTCTCTCTCTCTCTCTCTCTCTCTCTCTCTCTCTCTCTCTCTCTCCCCTCTCTCTCTCTCTCTCTCTCTCTTCTCTCTCTCTCTCTCTCTCCCCCCCCTACGCTACACTCCCCTAACTCCTTTCTTCCTTTCTCTCCTACGCTACACTCTTTTGTCTTCAACTATCAATAAATTCGTATCGCCTTACCACACTGCCCTCTATCCTGTCATCCCTTTCTACACTGTCTTTCTCCTTACTCCTTTCTTCCTTTCTTTTCTACTCTATATACTCTCTCCTTTCTTCAACCATCGATACATATATACAATTTTCACGCACACCTACATATCGTCTCCTATTGTGCTATTATGGAAAACTCATACGAAGCAAATGTCATATGATTTGGTTCAGATTTTGAGCACATTCCATACTTTTTTTTCATCTTGAAGTTACTCAAAGAGGCTTTACACATGGTCTTGTCCCGCCTGACTCATTCCCACTGCTGTTGTTACACCTTATTTAACCTGTCCTCATAAACTTCCTTCATACACAAGACAGACTGCAAGGGCAAGTATATCAACCAAACCAAAAGCATGGAAAGAACACGCCAAATAGAAGGCAAGTAGAGTGATGCATTTTCACTCACTGACTACTTATATGTTTCAGATTTTTATAAGCATCGTAACGTGTACTCACTCACGGCTCCCTTCATCAAAACAAGAAAACAAGATACAAAAGCAATTCAGACACACACCAAAATAAGGCAGAACATAAACCTTAACGAGCATATTCAGCCATCGTCCTTTCTCTCTCCTTCACCCCAGCTCCTTGATCATTATTATTATTATTATTATTATCAGCAATTCAATTTTCAGCCTCGCAACTTATATATTAAATCGAAAGTTATATCGAGTTACCGCTTTTAAGGTCCTGTTGGTAATATAACTTAACAGAATCGAACTCTCCTTATAACTTAGTAAGAATAACCCAGTAAGAATATATAAGAGTGACTTATATATGGGGTTAAGGATAAATAGAGCGGCAATAATCGTCGCTGCAACATTCCCCTTTACAATTTATGAGTCTCTTACATGAGCAGCGGAGCGACGATGCTAGACTGTCCGCAAGGCACTAAAACAAAACCACATTTTCTCAAGAGGGGAATTCAGGAACAAGGACGCAAGAGTCGTACAGGTATCTTATGAAAAGTATCTTAAAGGCATCTTATGAAAAGGACGTAAAAATAAGACCAGATCCACATAAATAAAATACAAAGTTGCGACCTAGATAAGAGGAAGGAAATAACCGAACCCCTTTCTCTGGGTGGAAAATACAAGTGCCGCAAAGATCCTCGAAGACAAAGAATAAAATGCGAGACCAGACTCCTGAATAATATATAAAACACACATACGCACACACTTGTATTCACCTGATTGGAAGCGTCTCAAACTGGATCACCTGGTGAAGTATAGTGCTGCAACCGTGACCCCGAAAGCCATCATTTAGCTGACCCAGGGTGCACGGCAGTACTACATTATCTATCATACCTAGATAGGTTCATATATGTCTGAATAACATGAAATGGTATGATAGCCCTTGCAAAACCTTGTGCGAGCTGAGAAATCAACACATATACAGCCGACAGGCTAAAATTCCGCGCGTCAGTTTCAGTCACTTCGAAAACTTTCCCGCCACAACCATTAAAGCTATTGCACTGCTGAAGATCTCAAAATAAAGTCAGATAAATATTCTATCGATTGGTGGTAGAAATAATACTATAGGTTGTAAATTAAGGAAATCACAGCTACCATAACTTAAAAACTATAGAAATTTTGACGTTTTTGAAAATGAATTTAGTTTTTTTTAATAGGAAATATTAATTTTAGCTATTTCGTTTAGTTATAATTGAAGAAAGGTACATAATCACGCTTTCCAATGCAACAAACCGTAGTTCGTTACCGCTTTTTTGCAACCGAGTAAGGATAAACTAACTTTGATGAATCAAGTGAAACCGTGCCCTCAACGCATCTGACATGTCAGTCGCGGTTATCACTAAGACCACACACACACAGTAACACAAATTTGAGTTTAATGTGAAACCCTCATGCCATTCATGTTTAAATAGTTTTATATAACTTTTTTTTTTTTTTTTTTACATCACAAAGGACTGGCCAAGGGCACACAAAAAATGGGTAACACAAAGCCCGCTTAGTTGCCAGTCCCTATAAAGAAGACAGTAAGAGAATAAAATAAAAAAGGGGGGTGAGCCAATTTAATTCGGGAGGTGTCTTGTTACTCTTCTTTTGAAAAGATTTAAGTCATAGGAAAGTGAAAAAATAGAAGCAGGAAGAGAGTTCCAGAGTTTACCAGTGAAAGGGATGAAAAAGTGAAGATACTGATTAACTCTTGCATTAGGAAGATGGACAGAATAGGGATGAGAATGAGTAGAAAGTCTTGTGCAGCGAGGCCGCGGGAGGGGGGGAGGCATGAAGTTATTAGCAAGTTCAGAAGAGCAGTGAGCATGAAAATAACGGTAGAAGAGAGCAAGAGAAGCAACATTGCGTCGGTGATTTAAAGATTGAAGACAGTCAGTCAGAGGAGGGGAGTTGATGAGACGAAAAGCTTTTGACTCAACCCTGTTTAGGAGAGCTGTATGAGTGGATCCTCCCCAAACATGTGAGACATACTCCATACATGGGTGGATAAGGCCCCTGTAGAGAGCAAGCAATTGGGAGGGAGAAAAAAAAGGACGCAGACGCCACAGGACACCTAACTTCTTAGAAGCTGTTTTAGCAAGAGATGAGATGTGAGATTTCCAGTTCAGATTTTTAGTAAAGGATAGTCCTAGAATGTTAATAAACCCGTTGGGAGCATCCACACCATGGTACCAAGGAACATCAGGCTGCCTGGTGGAAGTCAAGGTGTAGGATGTGATATTTCCTGCAGATGTAAGCATTAATCTAACTAACCTATGTCTGAATAATGCGGCATTGTTTGTGGATAAATTGAATGTACGCAGGTGTGGTGAAGTCACCTGTAGAAGTCAAGCAAGAAGAGTCTCCTTTACTTGCATTCAGGTGTGAGGTCATCATATTACCTCTATAGGTAATTAAAGTAATCGTCCAGACCCATTTTTTCTTTGCATAATTATGTTGAATGTTCATTCAAAATACCTAATCCACAAAAAAGTATTAATTTCCACGCCTTATTTCCCTAGAAAACTTGACTTTTGTAAAAAGCGCGGGAAAAACAACAGCCCCATTCCAGCCGTGGCGGGAAACTTGCTGGCGACGTCACACGAGTGAGCCTCCCAGCCCGGCCCTATACAAATACACGGAGACTCGGAGTAAAATGTAGTACTTGGGGAATTTTGGGTGTTTCTGATATTTTTTTTTTGAGATGTGGCATATACTTGCATCCTTCATGGATACAGCAAGAAAGCTGTGCCTTTGCAGAGAGCTTAGCACCCATTTCTGACCTATTTGACCATGATAATGTCTGTGCAGCGCCTGGCAGTGGCGGGTGAGAGGAGCACGGCTAGACAATGTGCTTCACACCGCGCTCTTCTCACCCGCCACTGTTAGGCGCTGCACAGACATTATCATGGTCAAATAGGTCGGAAATGGGCTAAAACAGCTTCTAAGAAGTTAGGTGTGCTGTGGCGTCTGCGTCCTTTTTTTTCTCCCTCCCAACTGCTTGCTCTCTACAGGGGCCTTATCCGCCCATGTATGGAGTATGTCTCACATGTTTGGGGAGGATCCACTCATACAGCTCTCCTAAACAGGGTTGAGTCAAAAGCTTTTCGTCTCATCAACTCCTCTCCTCTGACTGACTGTCGTCAATCTTTAAATCACCGCCGCAATGTTTCTTCTCTTGCTCTCTTCTACCGTTATTTTCATGCTCACTGCTCTTCTGAACTTGCTAACTGCATGCCTCCCCCACTCCCGCGGTCTCGCTGCACAAGACTTTCTACTCATTCTCATCCCTATTCTGTCCATCTTCCTAATGCAAGAGTTAATCAGTATCTTTACTCTTTCATCCCTTTCATTGGTAAACTCTGGAACTCTCTTCCTGTTTATATTTTTCCACTTTCCTATGACTTAAATCTTTTCAAAAGAAGAGTAACAAGACACCTCCCGAACTAAATTGGCCTACCCCTCTGTTTTTATTTTATTCTCTTACTGTCTTCTTTATAGGGACTGGCAACTAAGCGGGCTTTGTGTTACCCATTTTTGTTGTACCCTTGGCCAGTTCCTTGTAATGTAAAAAAAAAAAAAAAAAAAAAATAAGATTATAATTATCTGTGGGGAAAATATGACATTATACGGTGTTGAATGAGAATAAGAGAAAAAAACCTTTTAAGTGTTCAAAGTTGGTAGATGAGTATATAGTGATAATGATGTTGATAATAATAATGATAGCAATGATAATAATAGTAATAATAATAATAATAATAATAATAATAATGTAATAATAATAATAATAATTATAATAATAATAATAATAATATTAGTAGTAGTAGTAGTAGTAATATTATTATTAACTGATAATATCAAGAACAATGATGATAATAGTGATGATGATGACTATTACTTATACTATTACTACCATCACTACTAAAAGATTGTAATAATATCATAATAAGAATAAGAATCATTACTATTATTGTTATTATTATTATTATTATTAATATTATTATTATTATTATTATTATTATTATTATTGTTAGTTTTATTTCATTATCAAGATAATAATTTATCATTATGATAAGAATATCAAAATTTGAATAAACAACAACAATAATCATAATAACAAAAATTATAACAATGATAGTAATCGTGAAAATATTGACAATAAAGAAGTGATGATAATAATAATAATAATTACAATATTGATAAACTTAATGAAAATAATATTATTACTACTACTGCTACTACTACTACTACTACTACTATTACTACTACTACTAATAATAATACTAATAATAATGAGAATGAGAATGATATAATGATAATATTAATAATAATAATAGTACTATTATTATCACTAATATTTTCATTTTCATTATTTTACTATTATTGTTGTTATTACTATAACAACAGTGTGTGTGTGTGTGTGTGTGTGTGTGTGTGTGTGTGTGTGTGTGTGTGTGTGTGTGTGTGTGTGTGTGTGTGTGTGTGTGTGTGTGTGTGTGTGTGTGTGTGTGTGTGTGTGTGTGTGTGTGTGTGTGTGTGTGTGTGTGTGTAAGTGTGTGTGTGTGTGTGTGTGTGTGTGTGTGTGTGTGTGTGTGTGTGTGTGTGTGTGTGTGTGTGTGTGTGTGTGTGTGTGTGTGTGTGTGTGTGTGTTCTTTCGTGTGTGTGTGTGTGTGCGTGTGCGACTGATCGGATGGATGGGCGGATGGGCGCCGCATTTTAGGTCACGCAAGATTGCGATAAATTGGAGGCAGCCTAGATGACTTTATATAACAGAAAACGCTCAGCACAGTGGTAGCAAATGCGGCAAGTTCTGGAGATCTGGAGTTACAGTAGTTTGCTAGATCAAATGAGATTATATATATATGTGAGAGAGAGAGAGAGAGAGAGAGAGAGAGAGAGAGGAGAGAGAGAGAGAGAGAGAGAGAGAGAGAGAGAGAGAGAAGAGAGAGAGAGAGAGAGAGAGAGAGAGAGAGAGAGAGAGAGAGAAGAGAGAGAGAGAGAGAGAGAGAGAGAGAGAGAGAGAGAGAGAGAGAGAGAGAGAGAGAGAGAGAGAGAGAGAGAGAGAGAGAGAGAGAGAGAGAGAGAGAGAGAGAGAGAGAGAGAGAGAGAGAGAGAGAGAGAGAGAGAGAGAGAGAGAGAGAGAGAGAGAGGAGAGAGAGAGAGAGAGAGAGAGAGAGAGAGAGAAGAGAGAAGAGAGAGAGAAGAGAGAGAGAGAGAGGAGAGAGAGAGAGAATGTTCCCTACAAAGTCTGATTTCTTGACACCATTGTTGAGGGTGCGTCAGCCGATGTAGCCACAATGAGGCTGCGAACACCCAGGAGGGTTTGTGGTAACAGTCTCCTTGCCTGGCCACTACATGGTAAAGCACTCGTAGCAGATGAGCGTAAAAACCTCGGAAGTTTATATAGATATCCTCGGAAGGCTTACGGTTCACGGAGTCACTCATATTTCAACATTTTCCTAAGAAGGGTAACTGTTCTAACCCTTCAAACTACAGTCTAGCTTTGACTTCCTGCTTTTCAATTTTTTTTAAAATCTATCTTTATTAAGAAGATTCTTAAACATCTATCTGGTCACAAAGTTTTATCTGATCGTCAGTACGGTTTCCGTAAAGGGCGATCAACTGGCGATCTTCTAGATATTTTAACTGAATCTTGGTCATCCTCTTTAAGGGGTTTCGGTGAAACTTTTGCTGTTGCCGTTGACGTAATATCAAAAGCTTTAGATAGATTCTGGCAAAAACCGATAACTTATAAACTATTCTCTTTCGGTTTCTGTCTTTCCCTCAGCATATCACGCTTCTGTTCAAACCGTTCTATTAGTCCAGTGGTAGGACCCCATATTTTTAGGGAACCTTGCAGTGTCTGTTAATATTTTTTTTTTTCATTTGCCAATAGTTCTTAGTGTCTATGAATTTCAGGCCGGTTGGCCACTTCCCAGCCGCTTGGCGTTTTCAAAATCCAAGATGGCCGCAACACAAAACCATAATAGCGCGATTTCGCGAGGTTTGCAAGGCCGGTCTAGGCTGGCCCAGGCTGCACTGATGCTCGCGAAAACACATCCAGCCTGGCCCCGTCCCATTCGTGGTTCCTATTGGCTGGGGTATCGAGTGGGTGGTCCTACCGTCCTGCAAGCTACCCCCCACAAAAGACACCAAAGGTTTATTAATTTGATCTCAGGTAATAACCTCCTAGCTGGCATATGAAAGGTGACCCGTGGTCATCATTATGTTGTTGTTGTAAAGGTTTATTGTACAATTATAACATACAGCATATATATATATATATATATATACAGTACAAGCATGTACATAAATACACATAATGCAGCAGCAAAAAGTACAAAGCGGGCATCAGCCCGCCGGTGAGGAGAGTATCCCGTCAAGTTCGGGAGGGTCGCGTGGAGGCGAGGTGACGATGAGTCACCTGCGTCACTGGTCATACGACGAAACGTATGTATTTTTATTGACTGTATCATTATGTGTGTGATGTGAGTCAGGTTTACAAATCTCTGGACGGAGGAAAAATCCAGCATAAGAACATAAGAAAATAAGGAAGATACAAGAGGCCGTGAGACCTACACGTGGTACTTTATGTAAAATATTTTTACATCATAGGATTTCCGTATGGGAAGGTGATATAGTGTTGTTGATATATATATATATAATATTGAGGAGCATCAGTGCGAAGACAGTTTTCATGAGTCTACCATTCCCACGACTCTTATTAATGTTTTCTACACCTTCTGTTTTGCTCCATTCTCTGTTATCGGCTTTTTTGATGAGTAACAAGCCTTATTAGCCTATATCGGGGAGGCAAAAGGTACTTAAGAACATAAGAAAATAAGGAAGCTACATGAGGCCGTGAGACCTACACGAGGTAGTTTATGTTACTTCGCACTACCTATATCCACCTCTCATCCCCATCCATGAATATTCTAATCAATTTGATCACTACACAAAATGTTGCCTGATTGTGAAATATATCATTTATATCGTAGTACTGTTCAGCCTAATTTTTCATAGTTATATTCTCTGCTACTTGACTTTCCATATCATCTCACACTGATAACTCCACTGCCTGTTCGAGATGCGAGAACTACACCAACAAGACACAGCTGAACACAATCATGTGCAAGCAGATCCTGAGTGATAATGAGTTCTTACAAAATGTGCCACAAGACCACAACTTGGTAGTCACAGGGGACAAGTCACTTCCCACACAAATGTCTAAAAGGTTCAAAAATACTCGTCTAGATAATGCTTCAACACATGAAGAGGCGGATGTTTTAATTACTCGACAAGACATTACATTGCAAAAGATTCAGAATCACGAGTATGTGTTGTGTGATGACAGCTGGGCGCGCAAATTGTTTTCCTTAGTCCGCAAAGCGCAAGGCGCAAATTTTCGCGATCGAGTCCGCAAAGCGCAAAAGCGCAAAATTCTCGAAAAAAGGCGGAGCGCAAGCGCAAAAGCGCAAATTTCTAGCGCAAAAAAAACAACTAGACCGCAAATAAAAAAAATTAAAGCGCAAACATAAAAGTTAAAGCGCAAACCTCATTTTTTAGTCTGCAAACTGAAAAAATTCTGTTAAATTAATATAAAGTGTATAAATGATTAAAAGATTGAATGTTTACAGTATTTGAAGCATTTATTGAACACAAATTTATATAAAAAATAAGATAATACTGTCAAAACAACACAAAATTGTTGAAAAATGAAAATACACAATACTAATATTAGTCCTCCTCGTCACTGTCCTCCAGCTCCCACCGACCCTTGAGGAGGTTCATGTTACCCTTGAGGAACACCAGCTTCTCGAAGTTCTTGGCCGTCAGACTCGATAGCTTCGGCCTCATGACGTCTGAGCCCATGCTGAACATGAGCCCATGCTCTTTTCTGCAGCGTTTTTAAAATAAAAAGTAAACTTAAATATAAATACTATATTTGACGTATCTTTTAATTTTTTTATTTTACGTCATTTGATTGTCTCGGCAAAGTTTTTCTCCTAAGTTTGCGCATTTGCGGACTTATAAAATATCGAGAGCGCAAACTCCAAGAGCGCAAATTTTCGGCGTTTTGCGCAACGCAAAGCGCAAATATTTTATATGGAGCGCAAATTGCGCTTATGCGCATTTGCGCTTTCGTTTGCGCTCCGCCCAGCTCTGGATGACACTGATGTATTTGCTTTAATTACTGCTCTTCTTCTACATGATGGAAAGCTTGAGTCCTCCATGACGATGCAGTCACCAATCAAAGGTCGCACTTGCATTGACATAAAAGAAACTGCCCCTAAACATGCTGACCTTGTACCGTCAATCTTAGCACTCCATGCGCTAACTGGTTGTGACTCAGTTGCAGCAACCTATGGAGTTGGCAAGACAACGACAATTGCTGTGTCGAGAAAGGGACACACTCTAGATCAACGTGGCCAACTCACAGTAGATATTACTGAGGTGGTCAAGCAATCGACAGCATTCATGGCTGCAGGCTACGGTTGCAAAGCATCATGCTCTGCCATGACAAGAGTGCCGCCAGCAACTGTGGGCACAGAAAACTGGGAAATCAACAGCAGCACCAAAACTCTTGCATCTCTCCTAAACAGGGTAGAATCAAGAGCTTTTCGTCTCATCAACTCCCCTCTAATTGACCGTCTTCAATATCTCAATTACCGCCGCAATGTTACTTCTCATGCTATCTTCTACCATCTTTTTTATTTTTTCACTGATCTTCTTAACTGGCTAACTTCATGCCTCCCGCCCCCCTCCACCCTCCCCGCGGTCTCGCTGCACAGGACATTCTTCTTATTCTCGCCCCTATTCTGTCCATCTTACTAATGCAAGAGTTAACTAGTATCTGCAAACTTTCATCACTTTCACTGGGAAAACTGGAACTCTCTTCCTATTGCTATTTATCCACCTTCCTACGACCAATTTTTTTTTCATGAGAGGAATATCGAGACACTTCCCGAACTAAATGGACCCACCCCATTTTAATAGTCTCCTTGTTTCTTATGTACAGGGTCTGGCAGCTAGCGGACTTTTTGATACTTTTTCTTTTGTTTGCTGTAAGCCAGTCCCTCATGATGTAGACTTTTTTATATTCTACCATCAACTTCCCTTCCCCTACAGAGTGTTCCTCGACGCCAAGCTGTGACTCATCGGGAGGATACTGTACAAAGGACTGTTCCAAGGGAGAGGTGCTGCCGTATGATTGCACAGAACAAGGCTGCCAGTGCTGTTCAATCAGCGGTGAGTGCCACCTTGACTGTGTGTTGTAAGTTTTGTCAGCAGTGATGGAAAGGTACCGACAGCAAAGTTGAAGAGAGTAACAGTTTTCAATCGGTTTTACACAGAATATCGCGTTAGACAAAAGCATGGGAGGACATGGAGGTCGAAGGGAGAAAGAAAGGTAGACTGAGATCAGGGATGGAGGCATTGCATAGAAGAATATTTAGTTAGGAAAGAACAGAAAATGAACATCTACAACAATGGGTGTGGGTATATTGACACTCTTGAAGAAATGAGGAAGAACCATTCTCTTGGCCTTACATTTTCACCGACTCGTGCATTAGTATGACGTGATCAACAAGCACTTCATGTTACCTTAATAAGCCTTGTTGTGTGCAGAGTGTCCGCCCACGCGTGAATGCTGGGACCTTTGGGGTCAGTGTGTGAAGTCGTGCACTGGAGGCGTCGCTGTTCCAAGCCTCTGCAAGGACGACTGCACCTGCTGCACATCACCTTGTGAGTATTTAGTACAATTATCTGCCGAGAAATATAAATATTCCTCCCTTCATAATGCGGGACAATTATTACCCAGTCTGAAAAGGCAAGGTCCCGTTTACCTTTGTCACGAACGGCATTAAGGTTCCCCGAATGTATGCTTGCCCAACACAGGATTCTGACGAGTCAGTAATGACTGGCATATAGCCTCAGGCAGCCTTTCATTCACAAGCCTTTTCTTAATCTCAAATACATTACTTTTTGTTTGTCGTGCTGCGAATGTTTACGCCAGTGCAACGCCGGGGTTTTGAAGGCGTCGTGTGTAACGTCTGGTTTTATTAAAACTTATCTGCCAATTAAGGTTGAGGTCTTGCCGCCACCACCCCGAGCATAAGGCCGGGGATCCTTCAATTTACACTCGAAATAAAACTTAAGGCACTAGGTTTATTTAATAAACTATTACTCCCCTCAACACCCTTCCGGCCAACCTCATTTCCTTACACCACCACTTGGACGTCAATTTGACATAAACAAATATTTAAAATGAGGGTTCACATGAGGAAACATCTTGGGAATGCATTGATGACACTGTCTCCAATATGTCTACACTACTGTAGTCACATAATATCCCTAGATATGAGGGAGGGGTGTGACTATGTGTTGTGTCAATGAAGCAATGAAGCTTAGAGAAAGGAAAATTAGTCTAAGGCGGCATTTTCTGTTTGCCAAGCGAATGACACGGTGGAGATTTTCGTCATTTCTTTTTCACTAGGGACAGCCACCAAGGATGTGCTGAAGCATTCTTGTGATGGTTTTATGTATATTGAGTCACTGGTGCCATTTTCAAGGGTGATGGCAACCTCGAATGAATATAATTAATAATACATTTCCCATTGCAGGACGGCAACATTGTAGCCGTGGCTCGTGCCTCAATACCAATCACCTCTTAACTTTTCTTCCCGCAGCGTATACAATTAATAGCTAAAAGGACATAAGAAATAAATGCCTAAAGAATCATGTGCGTAGATAGAAGAGGAATTACAGAGTTTTGTCGTGAAGAGCAAGGAAGCAGAATATCATGAGCGAGACAATAACTGAACAAATCGTCACCTGTAGGAGGTCACAAAGAATTTATTGTTGTCTCTTCTTGTCCTGCAGCTGCGTGTACCCAAACAATTGATTGCCGGTGGAAGAGTGGTTACTGCACTTACCACTGCCCCGGCGGGAAGTATCTGCCGGGCCTGTGTGACGGCGATAATTGCTTGTGTTGCTTCGCTTAATGTGAGTATTAGATAGTTGGAATGATCTTTTACACACAGTGGATGGAGTCAAGCTACCGTACAGTAAGACGCATAGAAAAAGGTTTGTATTTTCCGTTTTGTAAGCTGATATTTATCAGTCTCCCCCATATCAGTAAAACATATTATTGCTAAATCTATTTTTGCAACACTGAAATTTTCCGTCCATATAGAATATCGTAGCCTTACAAACATCCAGGATACGTTGCAAAATATATCGTAAGGAAAAAATCTTCATATTTTCCTTTACTGGCGTAAACAGAAGGAAGCATTGGCAGTCATGCAATCTCTAAATCTTCGGTAGCTGTTCAAATATTGTAAGAAAATACATTGGTCGTCTTTTGATGTTGCAATCCATCTTTCAAACATTCCCTATTCATTCCTTACCCTATTGTTGTACCTTCTCACTAAGCCTTGCCTTGCAACTTGCACTTTGTGTTGTACTTGGTTTCATTGATAACTTATGTAACCGTATGTGAATAAGAAAAAACATATTCCTGTTGATCTTTATCTACCTACATGCAGTATTTGTATCTATCTATATGTAGTAGTATTTTAAGATTCTCATTATTGAAAAGTCCCACTCAATGTATTCCATTGCCATTCATGTTTCTAATGGCTCTCCTCTTTGCCTCTCCAGGAAACCACTGCAGCTTATCCAGGGTGCGAGTAACTTCTGAAACGACATCTTATTCATGATACTTATTATCATCGTATAGGACATTGGTACATAATTATATGGCAATTACATGACAATTATATGGCTCCCACGCAAGCACATCCATAACTATATTGTACTTGCTTGATTTACTTTTGGCACTCGTGTAATTATCATTTTGTTGAAATATATCTATTTGTGTGACTATTTGACAATTGTGTGAGAAATATAGACAATGCATATAATCGCTATTTTACTTATCCCTTCCATAAACATGTGTGATTACTAGAGTCAATTTCTACCTATGATCTGTGTTATATGAATAAAATAATAAAAAAATGAATGTTATATTGTATAACTAGCCGCAAAGCCGCCTTCCGGGCGGACTTTTTGGCTAGCTCCTGCGGGGGGCTATTGGTGGGCCTTCGGCCCACCACCTGTGTTTGGTGGGCCAAAGGCCCACCAAACACAGACTCTCCAGATAGCCCCTTCGAGCTTTCCTGAAATCATGGATGTAGAAATGTATGTATTAACGCCAACCTATTCACATCACCCCCAACCCATTCACTCACCCATTACCCATCACCCCCCACCCATTCACTCACCCATTACCCCCCCCCACCCATTCACTCACCCATTATCCATCACCACACACCCATTCACTCACCCATTACCCATCACCCCCCATCTATTCCCTCACCCATCACCCATCACCCCCCACCCATTCACTCACCCATCATCCCACACCCATTAGCCATTACCCCACCCATTCACTCACCCATTACCCATCACCCTACATCAAGGTTTCCTCAATTCTCGCAACCCACTTTTTTTCTTCACAATTCTCGCTAATAGGCTGCTAAAAAAATAATAATAAAGTGATCGGGTAATCTCATAAATGGGCTTAAAACCTTCCCCTGCTCGAGCCGGTTCCAAAACTGTGCCATATGAGGGGATTCCGCCACAGGGGGCGGCACCTGGAGCAGACACACACACACACACACACACACACACACACACACACACACACACACACACACACACACACACACACACAGACACACTTTCGCTTATATCATTATAGATAGTTTTCGATGAATAAGTTGCAAGAAAGTCGAGTAATATGAAAGTGTTCTTTGGAGGGTAAAACTTTTCCTGACTATGTCTAGATACATTACATTTAGTCTTTGATTAAGCAACATCTTCCAGCATTACACGCTCTTGTCAGCATCGTTGTTAGTGAGTAAAAATGTATGAAAATTACAAATCCTGAAACATGTTAGAATGAAGAAGTTTAAGTCACCAGGACCAGATGAAGTTTATCCCAGAGTATTAAAATAATGCAGAGTTTGTTAGTGAGTCATTAGTGCACATATTTATGAAGTCGGTTGATTTAGGAGAAGTGCCGCTGATGTGGAGGAAAGGTGATGTAGTCCCCTTTTTAAGAAGGGTAATAGAGGATTAATATCAAATTATCGACCCGTTAGTCCGACTTCAGTGGTAAGTAAATTATTAGAATCTGTTATTGCAAATAACATTAGAGAGCATTTAGAAAAGCATAGTTTGGTAAATGATTCGCAACATGGGTTCACCAAGGGTAGGTCATGTCTCACCAATTTATTGAGTTTTTATAGGAAAGTTTATGAGGCAGCGGATAATTATAAGGATTATGATATTATATACTTGGATTTTAGCAAGGCATTCGACAAGGTACCGCATGAGAGATTTTTATATAAAATTAAGGCACATGGGATAGATGGGAAGGTTCTTCGTTGCATTAGATTTTGGCTAAGCGATATGCAACAAAGAGTTACTATTAATGGTTCTAAATCTGAATGGGGACAGGTGACAAGTGGGGTTCCAAAAGGGTCTGTTTTGGGACCATTACTATTTTTGATTTACATCAACGACTTAGATGGTGGGATTAGCAGTGATATCAGCAAGTTTGCTGATGATACTAAAATGGGTAGGATTATTGAAGTAAAAGGTTTGCAGAGAGACTTAGATAAGTTAAATGAGTGGGTAGTCAAGTGGCAGATGGAATTTAATATTGACAAGTGTAGCGTTATTAATATTGGTAGAGAAAATTATGGTAATAGGTACACTATGCGCAGCGTATCACTGATAAGAGCGGAAGGTGAGAAGGATTTGGGTGTGCGGGTAAGCTCAGACCTCCGTCCTAGGAAACAATGTATTGAGGCTAGAAATCGAGCTAATAGGGTTTTAGGATTCATTGCCAGGAGTGCTAAAAGTAGAAGTGCTGAGGGTTTTCTAAGGCTTTTGAAACACCGCCTCCTCGGGTGTGCGCGCCGACTGCTTTGTGCTTTTTCCTTTACTTACTTACAGAATTATTATTTTTTTTTTTTTTTTTTTTTTCTTTTTTTTTTACATCACAAGGAACTGGCCAAGGGCACAACAAAAATGGGTAACACAAAGCCCGCTTAGTTGCCAGTCCCTATAAAGAAGACAGTAAGAGAATAAAATAAAAACAGAGGGGTAGGCCAATTTAGTTCGGGATGTTTAGATCGGGATGAATGTAAAACTCATCAAAATATATTGAGAATATAAAGAGGATATGAGTAAATTGAAATATATATAATAAAAAAAAGGCAAGCGAAGCAATATGCGATCCCTCAAGGAAGGCAGGCTAGAAAACATCATCATAAATCCGAGCTTTTGAAGCATGCACACAAGGCCAAATGTAGGATTTTCGCAGCAAGGATATTTCACACAACACCGGTGGGAGGAAGTTCCCCCCCTCTCTCCCTCCTGCATGGGGTGGAGCTGAGACGTAAGGACGACTCTTCATACCGTGATAACATCAAGCAGTATAAGACGGAGATATGTATGTATCAGGGCGGCGTGATAGTCCAGGTAGGTAAGACCGTTGAGCCCTAGCAGTGATTATCAGTTGTAGTAGCAGTTATATCAGGTAGGATGTTATCTCGGCTGCACTACATACAGACTTTAACTCCTTCACGCCCAGATCTTTCCTTTGCTATAAAAAAATTGTATGTTGTCGAGCCATGAAATTACGAAAAGTAACTAAATAAACCAAATTAGTAAGTGGACAAGGATACTAAACAGGTCATATCTATAAAACATTGCTTATACTCACAACAAATAAAAAAAATGGTAGCTAAATTACAATGGAAACTACGTTCTGGGTCTCAAGGGGTTAAGATATATATATAAAAAAAACATAATATCCCTTTTAGTTCATGATATAGTTCTGTACTGGCAGTATGTCTGTGTGGGCGTGGTGGACGAGCTGCGACCGTGGGTTTCCAGTCACTTTGTTCTCGTAAAGACGCTACACGAACAGTTTATGGATGTTGTTGTAACTCAGGTTTCAGGGGAAGGACACAACAGGGGAAGTCCATGCGTATATTGAGGCCGTGTACAAAGCTAGGCGGCTGGGGCTGAACTGCTCCTCTAAGCTCATTCCCTAAGCTCGTAAGTTCGTATAATCACGAACAGTATTCGAACAATACTGAACCCCTAACTGGTTTACTACATTCTTCCATCGTAGATACAAACAACATACCTACAATTAACAAAAGAACAAACAGAACAAAAGTTACTTCTTACAACTTAAAGGTATAAATTGATAAACTGCATTCAAATATTCTACAATCAATATCCATATCTATCTGGCTTCCGTGACATCCTCGATGAACGCCTTAGTGGCGTCGTGACAGACGTCTCCGTGGGCGACTCCCTCTCTACCGGCTGCTGAGGAGGCGATTGATAGTTAGGCTCCCCTGTCTTTGATGATCCTTTGGCCTCATTTTGCTCATTTCTGGTAAGCACTTCGCTGGGTATGGATGAGGCAGCAGTGACTAACGTCGACGGTTCAATTGGGTCGTGTGCTTCACTTAGACGGGGACCTCTGAACTCTGAACCAGACTCTTGTTCTGTCGTGTCCTCCTGACGCGTCGGGGACCGCTGCTCGGGCACCATTGCAGGCTCTGTAGGTCCTGAAAGATTCATAGTCCCCGTCCCCAGCCAGCGTCTTATGTGATCAATATGCCTCCTAAATACTCTACCGTCTTCCAGCGTTACCACACATGCCGTTCCTTGACAAGCCGACACTGTACCCGGCAACCACTTAGGCCTACCTAGCCTCGACACGCTGGATACGTAAACTCCGTCTCCCACTGTGAATGATCTTGGTCGAGCATGTTGATCATATCGCACCTTTTGAGCCCACTGATACTTCTCCACTCTGCCTCTCCTAATATCTTGTCTGAGCAGATCCAGGCGTGTCCTCATTGGACGGTTGAATAGCAGCTCTGCGGGACTTACGCCTGTTGCAGTATGAGGAGTACAGCGATAGTTAAACAAAAATCTAGCAACCCTAGTATCCAGACTACCACCTCGTTGTTTCTTCAGTCCCAATTTAAAAGTTTGCACTGCACGCTCAACTAGTCCATTACTTTTAGGAGACCAAGGAGGAGAAGTTATGTCTGATACCATTACGCTGACAAAACGACTGAAATTCCGGGCATGTGAAGCAGGCAGCATTGTCTGTTACAATGGTCTCAGGAAGGCCAAAATTGGCAAAACTTTGTCTGCACTTCTCAATAGTCACATATGCTGAAGGGAATGATGCTTTATGAACATCCAGCCACTTACTGTGTGCATCAGTGATGAGCAGCCACATCTGACCCTTAAAGGGGCCACAATAATCCAAATGCAGACGACACCAGGGTTTCTGAGGCCAACTCCAGGGATGCAGCTCTGAAGGGGGAACCAAAGGCTTTTGCTCCTGACACACATGACATTGCTTAGTTGTGTTTTCTATCTCCCGATCAACTCCAGGCCACCAAAAATATGCTCTACAGCGACTTTTCATACGGGATGCCCCGCATGTAACTCAGTCAATATGGCATCCCGACCCTGAGGAGGTATTACTATTCTACTCCCCCACATGAGACAGCCCTCATGAATGCTTAACTCATCCAACCTGCTTTTATAAGATCCAACTTCAGCAGATGAGGAAGATGAACTTGCGGGCCAACCTTCATGAACAAACCGGAGAACAGCCGACACTACAGGATTACGTCTCGTCCACTCCCGAACCTGGGCAAGCGACACAGGGGCAAGTTCCATAAACTCCATCAGATGAAGAGTCTCAGCAGGTGTCGGTACAGTCTGGGGCGTTTCACTGAGGGGTAGACGACTTAAAGCATCATAGTGGACATGTTGCTTGCCAGGAGAATATACAAGACGAAACTTATAGGCGGATAATAGCAAAGCCCATCTAACTACCCGAGGAGATGCCAATACAGGAACGGGTTTCTCTTCCCCGAACATTCCCAGCAGCGGCTTATGGTCAGTTTCAATTGTGAAGGGTCTTCCGTACAAGTAGTAGTGAAACTTCTTGACTCCCACAATGATAGATACTAAGGGCTTCCCTATCAGTCTGCGCGTATCTTCTCTCCGTTTCATTAATTAACCTAGAGTAGAATGCCACTGGTCTTTCCACTCCGTCAGGGTTAGTCTGGGACAGCACACAGCCAACTCCATAAGGACTGGCATCACAAGCAAGGGTAGTTTCCAAAGTTACATCAAAATGGGTAAGGCAGGGAGGACTAGCTATTTAATTCCTTCGCCTTATTGAATGCTATTCTTATTCCTTTCCCCACATCCATTGCTGTCCTTGTCGAAGCAGCATGTACAAAGGTGTTAAGACAGTTGCAATATCCTTGAGGAACTTTCCATAATAACTTAGCATCCCAAGCCACGCCTTTAGAGACTTCACATCCGTAGGAAAAGGGGCCTGACTAATAGCTCTCGTTTTCTCCTGTGTAGGATCTATTCCACGGCCACTTATCACATGTCCTAGATAAGTTACCTTGCTTAATCTCAGTTGGCATTTTTCCCGATTCAGGCGTAGTCCCGCTTGCCACATTCTTCGTAGTACTTCCTCCAACAAGGCATCTAGTCCAGTCAAAATGCGGTTTGACCCTGAACAAATTCCAAGAAAGCGTTTTATTGTTTTTTTTGGTAGTATTACATGTAGGGAAAAACATACTAAAAGTTTACCAAAATATGGTTACCACAAAGGGTCCAAATGTGACGTCAAAGAATATGGCCGCCAAAGCTATAAAATGTTAAGGGGATAGACTCCCCAAATTTTTTTTTTCTTTATTATTAAACCTACATCTTTGAAACTTGGTACATATATAAAACAAGTAAAAAAAATAGGGGTCGTCTTATGGGAAAATTTTGATTTGACGCATAGAAAACGAGTTAGCGAAAGAAAACGTGATGTTAGGGGGGTCCCCCCAAAGACTACTCCTCCGTCAATATCAGTCGGAGAGAGTCGGTAGAGGTGTCATTCGAAAGAGGAATAAAGCCGCTAGGACGTCAAGGGCGATTTTTTTTTATTTTCTAATTAGATCAAAAATTATAGCCCCTCAAAAATAAAAAAAAATAAAAAAAAATAAAAAAAAATCATTTTTTTTTCATTTTTTTTACTTTGAGGGACTATACACCTATACATTATATGTGGGGAACAACATACTAAAAGTTTACCAAAAATTGATCACCACAAAGGTCCTAACTATGACGTCATAAGACGATGACAGCCATCGCACTAAAAATAACCACTATTTCCTTATTTCAAAGCTGTAGCTGTAGGTTACAGAAGAGTTTACATTTTTTATACTATATATGTTGATATAACAATTTTTATACAAAGTTTTATACTAACTACACGGACAGGCGAGGTCATGACGTCATCAATGACGTCATGACATACATGTACATTTCTAAAAATTATAGAATACACAGTGCATTTTAAGACCTACTTCATCACTGAATAACCGTGTCAGTTTAATAGTCTCTATTTTCATCATCAGACACTGCTTCCTCACTCATATTGTCACAATGCCCTTCTTGACATGGTCCGCATACCCGTGAACAGATAAGTCCGTGTGTTTTGCAAGTGCACCGAAGTGTACTACAACCACGAGAACAATTGCAGTGAATTATTTTCAGAAGTTTTTCTGGCGCAGGTGAAGTATCCATCATCACTGGAACTAGACTGTTGTTCTGCAATTCCCATCCCCATTCAGTAGTGTCCATGGCCTCACCATTGTCCATCCAAAGCATCACTTGGAGGTAACTCCGAAGGGCATGATACTTCGTTGCAGAGGAGGTCGGTGGCAGTCGTTCAGGTGTAATAAAGCTTTTGGCTGAACCAACTTTTCGGCAGAGACTAGAATACCTCATTGCAGACAGATTGTCTCCAGGTTTGCCCCCGAACAATGCCACCATCGCTTTACACCCAGCGTCTTCAATCTCAGCTATGTTTTTCTTAGGTGTGGTAAACATCTTAGCACAGCTATTGAAGACAGAGTCTCCCTTCAAAACCTTGTGTAGAGCGAGTTTTTTTCCGATTCCAAAAACCGCGGAAGTGGTATCGCATCCCGTGAATGCATGCAGGAACAGAAGACTGCTGCAGACATCGTTTCCAAGCAACTTCTTCATAACCTTAATGTCGTATACTGTTGCAGGACTCCCTTTATCCGAGTAGAAATAAAGCTTGTTGCCATCGCTGGTTGACGCGTGATGAAGTAACAACACCAATAGATCTGTATCTTCGCCAATGAGACTAGTCCTTTTGTTGGATGACATTGACACTGCTGCCTTAACAATCTCCACATCTGCATCCCCCTCTGATTGTATTACGTTGCAACCTCTGTCCTTCATGCGTTGTGAAATCAGATTGATAAGAGACTGTTTGTTCTCCACATTAGAAAGTAAATCCTCCTTTTTCCCGACAAATTTCGTTCCTTCCGCAATGTTCACTTTGTTACTTGTTCGATTTTTGCGCCGTCTCTGATGGGTAATGTCCTTAGATTTTTTATTTTATTTCAGAGGAGGAAAATAAAAAAAGTGCTTACTTAAATTTGTAGCCCAAGTCTTTCCGCATCCAATGATACCCATATCATCGCCCTACGTCAAAAACTCAAGGAGGAGTAGGGTTTGGAAACCCCCCCCCCTAAAATCACGTTTTCTATCCGTAATTAGTTTTCTATGAGGAAAATCAATTTTTTTCAGGAACAAAAAGTTATTAGAATTAAATTTTACGTATATATACCAACTTTCACGTTTGTAGGTTCAATAACAAAAAAAATTGCCCGATAGGGGAAACGATCCCCTTAACATTTTATAGCTTTGGCGGCCATATTCTTTGACGTCACATTTGGACCCTTTGTGGTAACCATATTTTGGTAAACTTTTAGTATGTTTTTCCCTACATGTAATACTACCAAAAAAAACAATAAAACGCTTTCTTGGAATTTGTTCAGGGTAAAGGTTTTTTTTTTCTTATTTTGACTGGACTAATCGTGCTCCTCCCGATCCTTTCCACCGACGACGACATCATCCAGAAACACCGCCACATGAGGAAGCTCAGAAAGAAGATTAGACAATATTTTCTGAAAAATAGCCACTGCTGAGTGGATCCCAAAAGCAAGTCTTGTAAACATCTTCACTCCCCTAGGGGTGTTGACCACCACATACTTCTGTGAATCTTCATCAAGCTCTATTTGATTGTAGGCGTGACTCATGTCCAACTTGCTAAATACTTGACAACCAGACAAGGAAGTAAACAGTTCCTCCACCCTGGGTAATGGATACTGCTCCAGTGCTGCGGCCTTGTTCACTGTCAGCTTAAAATCACCACACAGTCTGACATTACCAGAAGCCTTGGGTACGACAACAAGGGGTGCCGCCCAATTACTGTAGCTAACAGGCTTAATTACTCCCATAGACTCTAATCTTATAAGTTCCTTATCCACTTTATCTTGCAAAGAAAGAGGAACAGGCCGAGCTTTAAAAAACGTGGCGTAACCGTTTTTGTCAATGAGGAGGCTGGCCTTACCACCCTTATAACAACCTAACTCTTCCTTAAACACGTCCGCGTATACCTTTTCAGCATAAAGACAACGCACCTGTCCTTCACCCAACAACTTAGACCACTGAAACTTTACGAGTCTTATCCAGTTCCGGCCGATCAACCCTGGACCTCGGCCTTGAACTATTACAATAGGCAACTTCTTTGTGACCACTCCTTCAACAGCAACATCCACGTCTGCAACACCTAAAACGTTAATTTTCTCACCAGTGTACGTCTTGAAGCTGCGCTCTGAAGCCCGTAGTGGTACAGCGTCTCCAACCAATTTAAGGAACACCGTTTCCCCCATAACTGAAGCAGATGCTCCGGTGTCAAGCTCCATCTGCGTCCATTGTCCATTAAGCTGCACTTCTAACATGACAGGTGGCTCATACTGGGTTCCCCACGGACGAGATGAATCCATATGATACAGTTTATATACATCGTTGTCGTCCGCTGGCTCGGATGGGGCACGGTGAGGTGTATAATCATCCAACTCCGGTGAAGCAGCTTCATGCTCCACGATGAACACAAAGCCAGCTTTGTGTGCACAGCCCTGGTGTGCCCCACCTTCCTACACTCAAAGCAAATCTTGTTCCTAAAGGGGCAATTACGGCAGTTATGCCTCGTACTTAAACAACGGAAGCACCTTGATGAACCCTTCTGCGAAAACGAACCTTCATCCCTGAATCGTCTTGCAGCACTTCGTGATACAGGGTCGGATGGTTCCTCCATTCGACACACTTCAGACTGAAGCTCCGGGAACGGCTGGAGAGAGTGCTTCAGTTCTCGGGCATTTGTCTCAGCTGTTTCCATGGCCACTGCAATTTCAACGGCCTTATCCAGTGACAAATCAGCCTCAGCCAATAACTTGCTTTGAATTGCCCCACTATCAAGGCCACACACCAGACGATCTCTTATAATTTCTTGCAACATCTCTCCAAACTGACACACAGCCGAGAGTTTCCGCAACCGAGCCACAAATTCTTGAACAGATTCGTTACCAGTCTTCCTACACGAATTGAATCTGAAGCGCGCCACGACAACAGAAGGCTTTGGCGCGTAGTGACACTGCAACAGCTCCACCAACTCTGGGATGGCCAATTCCTTCGGCTTCCTCGGGCTGCAGAGGGAACACAAGGTACTGTACGTTGCTGCCCCCACCGAAGACAGGAACATTGTTCTCTTCACGGCATCGTCTTGGACCTTGTTGGCGAGGAAGTACTGCTCCAATCTCTCGCACCATTCTCCCCACGCCGACTTGTCCGACTCGTCGAACTCCCCAATGTGTCCAAACAACGGCATGGCTCAGTATCGTAGATTATCCTCGTCGCCACTGTTGTAACTCAGGTTTCAGGGGAAGGACACAACAGGGGAAGTCCATGCGTATATTGAGGCCGTGTACACAGCTAGGCGGCTGGGGCTGAACTGCTCCTCTAAGCTCGTAAGTTCGTATAATCACGAACAGTATTCGAACAATACTGAACCCCTAACTGGTTTACTACAGATGTGATTAATTAATAGCACCTTTGATGGACCTTACTATATTGCACTGTAATTTACTCACTTGTCGATTGCCATGAAAAATTTAAATCGGCTCATTTAATCATTGTAGTCATTTCCACCATACCATTCAATCAATCAATTTACTTTCATTTTGTTATTTTTACCGACATGATAGTGTTTACTCCATACATTATAATTCTCAATGGCTCTGGCTACATATGCCATTCTGCAGCGCCGTCAAAATGTCATCACTTTGCGGTCCGTAAAGTGCGTTAGAAATCGCATCCGAATGTGCGCCAGATAGCAGGGCCTGATTTTTCAATTTCCGTGTGAATTGTAAAATATTCACCAATATTGCAAGAAAATATTTTTGTGTCAACTTTTCCCCACTTTACCATCACCAATCTCCATGAGTGATTGGTCACTGCGTTCGATTTGGCTTAACAAGCTCTTAGCGGCTAGGCCATTCGCATTGCAAAATACGCACGCGTCGCAATATAGCGAAATTTCGCATATTTTATATAAATCGCAATCTATATAATCTGCTTTTACTCAGAGCTTCGGATTGAAACGTTGTAGGCTGGCTGACATTGTGCTAATACCAGGGTTGTTTGATTTAAATCAAGTTGATCTTAATCATTGATTTAAATCAAGATTTAAATCAAATGATTTTTTTTTTAAATCACTGATATAAATCATGACCTTATCATTATTTGAAAACGACAGGGGAAAGAAGGAAAATTAAGCAAATGGGTTTTATGAACACCAATTTGATCATTGTAGTATAATGATATCATAATGAGACACAATGAGTGGTGCGGGGAAACCACGGTGGCACTTTTAGATAGCAAATTGCCATGTGGCTGTTTTCACAACAGAAATATATTTTTCTCAATTATATATATATTTTGTTGTTGTACTGTACAAAAAGCCACACTACTATTACCAAAAGTTGAATGTGCATGTTACTTTTGTTTATAAAAATCCAAAGTGATATTAACCAAAGTTTGATATGCATTATGATTAATTATTTATATATCAAACAAAAAATATAATTCTCTTGTTTAAATGTCGAAGTAAGTTTTACTACAACAAAAATCCTATTGAATGCGATTGACTTCCAATTGGGAAGTCAAGTAGCAGGGATGACTATGAAAAATTAGGCCGAACAGTATGATATAGCAAAATCAGGCAATATTTTGTGTAGCTGACTCTCATCACAGACAGAATGATGACCTTTCATATGCCAGCAAGGAAGTTATTACCGGAGGTCAAATTAATAATTATTTGGTGTGTCTTGGGGGGGGGGGGTAAAACTTGCAGGACGGTAAAGACCGCCCACTCGATCCCCCAGCCAATAGGAACCACAAATGGGACAGGGCCAGGCTGGATGTGTTTTCGCGAGCATCAGTGCAGCCTGGGCCAGCCTAGACCGGCCTGGCAAACGTCGCGAACTCGCGCTTATAGACATAGGCCTATTGATGTGAAAACGTCCATCACAGAAATAGAAAATATGTAAATTCATTGGTATTTCATGTTATATGCATTTTTTATTCACTTATTCTATCTCTTTTTAGTTATAAATATGCTACATAATATCATGTAGTAGTTAGATTTCATGTAGAACCTCAAATTAATATAAATTAAGAAAATCGATTTTAATCAAATAAATCCGATTTAAATAAAATAAATCGATTTTTTTTTTTTTTTTTTGTAATAAAAAAAATCAACAACCCTGGCTAATACCCCCTCAGTAAAATTTGAAATGTATTAAATCAAATTTTAAGATATTCATGTGCAAATGTTCGATTTTTGACGATGGGAAAAATTGTTCCTGCATCATAACTCATCGCAGCGCAAAACCGATCTCACCATTAGATAAAACACAACATTCTTCATGACATAGCGTTGCCCCATTTTTACATTCTAACTTTGCTGCGGAGAACGATCGCCTCTAACATCAAAAAGTCAAAACTGCTTGATCCTCTTCATTCCGCAATGCATCTTTGAAAATCTTGACCACACGATATAGCTCAACATACTACTCTGCAATTCATTCATTTCTCAACCACCACGGGGGAGGCGATGGCCTAGTGGCTATAGGTTAAAAGCTCGACGTCCGGAGTTCAAGTCCTTCCGGGGGCAAATGTTTCTTATTAGTGGTGAGCTCAACGACCCGAGTTCGAGTCTCGCCGAGTGCAAATTTTTCTTCCAACTCGAGTAGCCGAAATCTACCCAAATGTCGCCTATCAATCTTACCTTTGACAGCGAGTGCATCGGAGGACATCGCGGATCGGTAAAAACCTCTACAAGGCGTCATTATAAATATCCTGCCTGCGCCACCACGGGCGAGGGTCAACCATTATAGCCTCAAAAATAACCATGAGGGATAATCATCTACAAGTTCTCGTGAAGCGAGGAAAGAAGAATTACAGGCGTTACACGCATAACATTTTTTTTTAAAGATCAGTCAACTCATTCATTCAGATCAGAGCTGGGCAGTATTTAAATACATTTGTATTTAAATACATTTGTGTATTTAAAATTATATTTGTAAATACATTGGTTTGCATGTATTTAAATACAGTATTTACTCATAATATAAAAATGTAAATACTTTTAATCAGTAAATTAGACCATAAACCCGCCCAACTATCTGGCAACCCTGATGTTACAGTGAACCAGGGTTTCCACTGCCAAGGAAATTTCGGCCTGAGAAGTAAATTTCCAAGGAAACGCAAAATTTAAGGAAATTCATTTTTTTTTCGGACATTTCTAGAGATATGTATATTAAGTTTAAATACAGGTGAGCTGAAAATGCACAATTTCAATAGAAAAGTATCCTTTATTATTTATCAAGCATTTTATTGTTTATCATGAATTACTGAATACATGTTATAATTTGTGTATTCAAAATGTATTTACAAATGTATTTAAGTGTAATTGATGTAATTAGTATTTAGTATTTAAATACATTCGTAAAATGTATTTAGTATTTGGTATTTAAATACATTTCTCCCATGTATTTAGTATTTAGTATTTAAAAACATTCAATGGATTTAGTGCCCAGCTCTGATTCAGATCAATCATTCCAGTCATTTTCGTGTGGCTGGTGTTGCTGGTTGCGGTGTGGACAGTCTCGGTGGTGGCTGTGTTACTATCTCACCAAAAGTATTGTGGGTCTCCCTGCAGGCTGGCAGACAAACAGTGCTATGACAAGCCACAGCGACTCTGACGGGGAACCGGTGCTATTTTTCGCCACGTACAAATATACCCTGACCACTCTCCCCTAAAAGACACGTGTACCATCGCGATGCACACTACTTTATCATGAAAGTTATATGTTCGTTCCTGACAGCTGTACTTTGACAATGGAAAATTACTAGATGATATACAAACACGAATCATTTGCGTGTCTGATCTTTTCTTTCTTTCTGTTATTTCAGTCAGGGAAGTATTCTCAAACTATTTCAAAAGTAATTAACTACAATCCAATAAAGTGTCACAAAGTTTTCTTTGGTAATGAGTCGCAAGGTATTAGCACACTTCTTCTTTCTTCCTATACGTATGTCGTAAAAAGAAGCGATGTAATACAGAAGGACTGAAAATCCATCTCTCAAATTGCCAAGGTAGACATTTCCGGGAGAATATATCTAAATTTACGTCCTATTGTTCCATAGTTACCTCCACCAACGAAGTTGGTGGGGTTATGTTTTCACCCCGATCTGTCTGTCTGTCTGTCTGTCTGTCTGTCTGTTTGTTAGTGTACAGGATTTCTCAAAAAGTTACGAATAGATTTAGACCAAACTCGGTATACCAAGTTTATTTGGTATAAGGAAGAACTGATTTAATTTTGGATGAAATCTATTGACAACTGTTGCCATGGCAACCAATTGATGAAATATTCGGCCGGAGGTATGCGCTCATACTGAGTGCATAATGCATATATATATATATATATATATATATATATATATATATATATATATATATATATATATATATATATAATTGATGACATATTCGGGCGGAGGTATGCGCTCTACTGAGTGCCCCCCCCCCTAGTTTCTCTTGTATCCGTCATTTCTGAGCTCCACCTCACCTGTGCGGGACAATGACATGTGTGTGCGTGTTATTCAACCTTGGTCTTGATCACGTACTAGACTCGTGATCTCCAGCTAGTACCTGATTTCGTATCAAAGGTGCATAAGATACCTCTTATGCTATCTCAAAACTCGAATGGCAATGATAAAATCTGAGCTACAAGATGAACTAAGTATTTGTCCGTAGATAACACGCAATCTAATCTAATCTAATTCAATCTAATCTCGCAAGGCGCCATATATTACGAATTTCACCACTAAAGCATCACTACAGACTTGTATGTGCCACGGAAGAGGCATGTACAGTAGTTTATGTTATGTACCTGTCTTCAGTGATACATATAAGTCTGCAGTGATGCTAAAATTCGTAATATATGGCGCCTGGCGACATTAGTGCACCGTGGCGACCTTAGTGTTATCTACGGTAGATTGTTACATTATTAAGTATGATGGTTCTATAAGCGTTAACAGTTTGTTATATATGTTGTGCATAATAGGGAATTATTCAAAATGTCAGAAGTGTTTAGTGACTGACAGTAGTAGTGGTAGTAATAGTATACTAGCAGCGGAAGCAGCAGCAGCAGCAGTAGTTGTAGTAGTAGTAGTAATAGCATGCAGTAGTAGTAGTACGTAATAAGAAGTAGAAGTAGAATAAGTGTAGTAGTAGTAGTAGTAGTAGTAGTAGTAGTAGTAGTAGTAGTAGTAGTAGTAGTAGTAGTAGTAGTAGTATAGTAGAATCAGCAGCCATAGTAATAGTAGTAGTAGTAGTAGTAATAGTAGTTATAAATAGTAGTATTTTGTTTTACATCACAAAGGACTGGCCAAGGGCCCAACAAAAATGGGTAACACAAAGCCCGCTTAGTTGCCAGTCCCTACAAAGAAGACCGTAAGAGAATAAAATAAAAAAGAGGGGTAGGCCAATTTAGTTCGGGAGGTGTCTTGTTACTCTTCTCTTGAAAAGATTTAAGTTGTAGAAAAGGGGAAAAATGGAAACAGGAAGAGAGTTCCAGAGTTTACCAGTGAAAGGGATGAAAGAGTAAAGATACTGATTGACTCTTGCATTAGGAAGATGGACAGAATAAAGATGAGAATGAGTAGAAAGTCTTGTGCAGCGAGGCCGCGGGAGGGTGGAGGCATGCAGTTAGCAAGTTCAGAAGAGCAGTGAGCATGAAAATAACAGTAGAAGAGAGCGGGTACAGGTCATTTGGTACTGAAGCGATTGGTACTGAGGTCAACTGATCACGAGTTCACTTCGTCCACGCGCCATATGGGACACAGGTTAATTTGGCCTCAAACCGTCTAGGCCACGAGTCAATTCGGACCCAACTCGAACTGGCCACAGAGTCAGATAGGACCCAAAACCGGGGGAGGGGGGGGGGGGGAGAGAGAGAGAGAGAGAGAGAGAGAGAGAGAGAGAGAGAGAGAGAGAGAGGAGAGAGAGAGAGAGAAGAGAGGAGGAGAGAGAGAGAGAGAGAGAGAGGATAATTTTGATACACAGGACACACTGTAGTAATGATGACACAACACCAAAATGATACAAGGGATGCGTAACTTAGTTATGAGAGGAGATTGAAGTTATTAAAAGTACACTCACTCGAGAGAGCAGAGTAAGGGGCGATCTCATAGAAGTTTTTAAGTGGATAAAGGGATTTAATAAAGGAGAGGTAGAAAGTTCTTACGGCTTTAACCAGGGTAGAACAAGAAGTAACGGATTCAAGCTGGAAAAGTGTAGATTTAGAAGGAAATAGGGGAAAAAATGGTTTACAAAAAGGATGGGGAATGAAAGGGAAAGGTTCAGTAGACAGGTATTAGTGCGATCATTGGGGGGCTTTTAAAGGGGAGTGGATAGGTATGGATGGGGATGAAAGGTGGATGTAGGTAGGTTGGTGACAGGAACTACCACGGGGGGGCCTCGCGGCTCTTGTAGCTTTTTTATTTTCTTATGTTCTTATTTTTAACATTCTGTCAAAGAAAAACATATAAAAAAAAAATAAAAATAACAATACATACACAAATAAGAAAAAATGAATAAAAAACTCAGACGTTTTTGGGTGTGGCACGGCTTAAGTTCATAGTGGAGATGGGGGTGGGGGGTGCAGGTCAAAAATATGAGGCGAGGTGAATGCAGTCATTTACCACAAAACATTTGCGTCCAGGCTAAAAACAAAGCAATTGGGTAGAGGTCATACCGTAATGAAGCATTTGCCCTGTCCAAATTGGCCCTAGGGGCAAACCCGGGCAAACCGTCCCAAGGTTCCCTCAAGCCACTTTACCGCAAGTTTATCAATAAAAAGTGTCAGAGAGAGAGAGAGAGAAAGAGAGAGAGAGAGAGAGAGAGAGGAAGGGGAGAGAGAGAGAGAGAGAGGAGAGAGAGAGAGAGAGAGAGAGAGAGAAGGGGAGAGAGAGAGAAGAGAGAGAGAGAGAAGGGAGAGAGGAGAGAGAGAGAGAATACGAGAGAATAAAAAGGAAGGGAAGAGGGAAAATGGAAA
>JACEEZ010021154.1:0-23120 GCA_016584305.1 Chionoecetes opilio | reverse complement strand
TTGTGTGTACCTCCATGTTTGTAGCATTTGAACATCACTGATAACTAGGCTTTTGGGTAGCCATGGTGCTGTAACCACTCCGCTACCGCCTCCATTGGGGAGGCGGTAGCGGAGTGGTTAGCGTCTCCGACTGGCGTTCTCGGTGACTCGAGTTAGATCCCCGAAGAAACCCAAAATCTTTCTGCAGCGTCGTGTGGCCTAAGAACACCCACGTGCCCTGCCAATCAACTCTACCTTCGATTGCGAGTGCATCGGAGGACACAGGGGGGCGGCATGAGCCTCTAATCACAGGCGTCACTATAAGAATCCTGCCTGTGCCACCACGGGTGAGGACCAACCATAAAAAATAAAAATAAAAATAAAAAAAAGTCAGTAACTTAGTACCTTAGTTAAGAGACTAAAATACGGTGTTGCCAAGATGCAGAAGGTGTTGTAACGTGTCATTTCCTTCAGTAACAATAGTAATACAGAATTATCCTTCAGTATTATTCACATATACGTCCGGACGATGCTATTCTCCACATTCATTAGGTACTTTGTAAGGTTAGTCGTGTGTATGGAGGCTGGCAGCGCAGGACTCCATCTGGGTCGTGACGGTGAGGGATGCGCGGGCTGTTTTTGATGCATTGCCGCCCAGTTGTGTGTTATGTGACGCGTTGTTTGTCTTGAGGGAATGTGTGTGTTCTGTCTTGCTTCGTGTTCTGTTTTCTTATCATTTTCTGATATGTCTTCTATTTTACTTCCGTCTATGATATTTGGTGTGCGAAACTTAGGCAATTGTGCTTTACCGCGACGCCAGGAAACTTATCCTTATCCTATAAATGTAAACACGTGTTACAGACGTTACCCGCGGCTTGAGTGACAGTGAGCCGCTGGAAACGCTTCTCACAATAGCCTGGATAGAAAGTCTGGAATTTAGATAGAGGATAAATTAACAGGTAGGAAACAAAAAATTAAGAAATTATGTGTGGATTGTCTACATTTCCACTGTTTTATCGTAAAGACAAAACTAAAGGTATTTCGGATTACAGAACGACTAAAATACTCTGTGGTAGTATAAGTTTTACACGTAAAAGATAAGGTTGGAAACGAAAAAAATAAGAAACTGTAAATGGAAATAGCCTACGAATCCACTGTTGTAATGAAAAAAAAGAAAAAAGTCAAATTGGATTGCAAAAAGAACGGCAAAAACAAAAGTTAGAGCTCGGTCCTCCAAGCCACACTTAAATTATTATTTTTTTTTTTTTAAGTTTATGGTTTATTAGATTATGTTTACATGTGTTCCTAAAATAACCTTTGTATTCCAATAATATTGATATGTATAATTATGTCAGAGAGAAAGAGATAGATAGAGAGCAAGAGAAAAGCAAGAGCGAAGAAGAGAGAGAGAGAGAGAGAGAGAGAGAGAGAGAGAGAGAGAGAGAGAGAGAGAGAGAGAGAGAGACGAGAGAGAGAGAGAGGAGAGAGAGAGAGAGAGAGAGAGAGAGAGAGAATGAGAGAGAGATAGTGGATACGATCCTATGTCACTCCCAAGACGATTAAACTTGCCTCAAACTTGCACGGAAGGCACGAGTTTGTGTCACTCACGCGGCTCTCCAGCGACGGTGATGCCAGTCTTGAAAATATTTACCAGACAACCCGTGTATGCCAAGGGCAGCCCCCCCCCCCCCACACACACACACATTTAACATGAGTATTGTATAGCCGTTTGCATTCTTATTATCTTTGAAATAGAAGAACGAAAAAAGAGAGAGAGAGAGAGAGAAGAGAGAGAGAGAGAGAGAGAGAGAGAGAGGAGAGAGAGAGGAGAGAGAGAGAAGAGAGAGAAGAGAGAGAGAGAGAGAGCATGAAGGCATACATTTACCCCGTTTCTCTCTTTGTGTTCTTGTTCAAGTGGTGGTGTCTAGTGATTTTACCTATGGTCAAGTGGTTTCATTTGGTATAAGCATGTGGTGCTTGTTGTAGTCGTTGCGGTTGTGTGGGTAGCGTGGCTGGCTGGAGAGGAAGTTGGAGGTGCGTGGGTGTCCGCCTGTTACCCCTTTAATAAGAACATAAGAAAATAAGGAAGCTACAAGAGGCCGTGAGACCTACACGTGGTAGTTCCTGTTACTTAACACTACCTACTTCCACCTTTCATCCCCATCCATGAATTTGTCTAGCCTACTTTTAAAACTCACTATTGACTCCGCACTAACTACCTGACAACTGAATTAATTCCAATCATTTTCCACCATATTTGCTAACTAGTGTGTTTCTATTTCCTTTTTAAATTACGCTTTTCCAGCTTGAATCCGTTACTTTTTGTTCTACCCTGATTACTAGCCGTAAGAACTTTTCCTAGATCTCCTTTATTGTATCCCCTTATCCACCGAAAAACTTCAATCAGATCGCCCCTTACTCTACGCCTCTCGAGTGAGTGTAAATTTAATAGCTTCAATCTCTTCTCATACGTAAAGTTACGCATCCCCTGTATAGAGAGCAGACGATTGTAAATATTGCCAAAATATTTCAAATGAGATACAAGCGTGAAATTTGCACAACATATATATATAGGTTATGTGCCATTTTGTCAGATGGCCGCCAAAATATTCCAGAAAAACTTACTTTGATGTAATAACTGTGGTTGAAGATTACATGGTTTATCCTTGTACCTGTTTTGGTATTTTATACATGCTTTATACACACTAATGCCAATTAGGATAATTATGCATGTTTTAAAACAATTTGACTATTGTAATGGCTTCCGTTATACATTTGATGTGATATTGGAGTTGGCGATTTTTTCATCTATCTCTTCTGTTAGAATAGAGTGGATGTCAGCAGACTACCAGGGCTGGTGATATCGCTAAAAATAACTTTTTTCTCAATAATCTTAGTGTCCCAAATTCTGCTTAACAGGCCCTCAAAGCTAAGTAGAGCATCTGAATTGACAGGAGTGCCAGCGCGGAACAGCGAACCAAGGATAACGGGGGATTTAAAGAAGTTATCCGGATGGTCTACATATCACATGGGACTTGAAGGAGGCTGGATGAACGATCGGGCCAGGTTAGGGCTATATTGCACGACCTGGTCGTATCCATACACAAAAGTGTATTTTCATAAGTACGGGGTGATAAAAGGATAATTAATCGGCCATCGGCCTAATGAAGACAAATGTCATGAATTCACAAACCTGTAAATGGAATACAAACTGGACAAATGTTGTTTGTGTCTGGAGGACAAAATGAAATCTGAATTACCCCAAGACATAGACATGTATCTGGACTGCGCGGTACTGGACTGGCGGAAGAGGAAGTTGGAGGTGCGTGGGTGTCGCATGTTACCCCTTTAATAAGGAACATAAGAAAATAGGAAGCTACAAGAGGCCGTGAGACCTACACGTGGTGTTCCTTATATTACAACTACCACTCCACCTAAATCCATTACTCATATGAATTTGAATAGCCTGACTTAAAATCACTATTGACTCCGCACTAAACTACTGACAATCTGAATTAATCCAATATTTTCCACAATTTGATACTCACGTTGTTTCTATTTCCTTTTTAATTACGCTTTTCCACTTGAATCCGTTCATTTTTGTCTACCCTGATTACTAGCGTAAGAACTTTTCCTAGATTCTTATTGTATCCCCTTATCCACCGAAAAACTTCAATCAGAACGCACCCTTTACTCTACCTCTCGAGTGAGTGTAAAATTAAATGAGTTCATTTTCTCATACGTAAAGTTACGCATCCCCTGTTATAGTTATAGATAACGAAATATAGCAATGGAAAGCTAATACAATTGCGCTTCTACTGATACTTTTCATTATAAAAGTTGACTCGCAAAGTTTTAAATGGCGAAGAGTTGAAGTGAATATGAAGTTCATGCATATTTCTTCATAGTCTCGTAATGGCATTTCTTTAGCGTGTTTTACTGTTTTTTATTTGATAATATTATAGAACAAACATTTACGAAGATTACAGTATATCATATATACTGATAAACCAGTCTATATGATAGTCCATAGACCATTATATCTCTTTGTCGGGCGCCCCGCAGGCCCCTATGCAGCCCCGCAATTCAAAACATTGTCGCGTGAACAGTCCAGGTATACAGTGGTCTATGCCCAAGAAAATCCAGCATAAAAGGACGAAGATGGCTACAGCAAACTAGCCACAAATATTCCCTTGTTTCAATCACTCAATGCCCTACCAATTAATTTGACCCAACAAGGCTTGATGAAGGTGTTGGTATTGAGAATAAATTGAGGAAGAATCAGGCCAAATACCATGAGAGCTGCAGGTTGTTATTCAACAACACAAAGCTGCAGAGAGCTCAGAAGAGAGCTTCAAAGTACCACATAGATCGTAACAGCCAGCAACACTAGAATGCTTCCTATGTGAGAAACAAGGTTCAGTGACAAATCTCCGGGAAGCCATGACAATGAAGCTTAACCAGAAACTCAATGACTCTTGGTGACCGCAGGCTTTTGGCCAAACTATAGGCGCTAGAGATGTAAGGGCTGAAATATCATCCTGGCTGCTTAGTAGTTATGTACAATCGAGAACGATCCCACCTGAACTCTCAGGAAACACAGCAAAATGCTGAAGGATTAGACAAGCAGAAAATATACCCGATTGTGTTGATCACATATCGATCTGAATTGGTCACATATGTCAATAAAATAAGGACCAGGACCGCTGCCATTAAATGTAGTAGGTCAATATTTGCAGGTGTAGGGGTGAGGACCAGCGCTGACACGGAATGTAGTAGTGGGGGGCTGCCACCAATAGTGTAGTAGTGTCTAAGAGCCGAGCGGGACCAGGAATCCTTATTGGTAGCTTTCTGGGTACTGAGTACTCTGTGGTAGGTATTTTGATGATGGTATATTTTAGTGATGGATCGAGTGGTCGGTTTTTCACAACCGCGGTTACGGCTGTGTTTGGGGTTGTCGAATTTTCTACAACCGCGGTTGCGGTTGCGGTTAGGAAATAAACTAGGAAATATGCGTAATCATTAACTGGAATATTACGTTATAGTGCGATTTAGCCACACTTGGTACATAATATATATTAAATACCATATGTTGAACACAAGTTTTGCAGCACACAAATAGCGGTAAATTATATGTACTGTCAATAATTAAGTATATTCTAACCTTATATAGCTATTATGAAAGAATAGGTCAAATTAATTAAAACTATATTATGCACAAAGTGTGTTACCATATATGTATTTGGTAGGGGATAAATTATTATGGAAGTATTTTTTTTCCCCGTGTTCCTCGGCCAGCCTCACGGCCAGAGTCGCTTTGTTATTGTTTATCACTTGATCATGACGTCACGTGCATACTATCTATACTAAGCTTTCACAACCGTAACCGCACTTCTGGAACAGCGGTTGCGGTTGCGGTAGTGAAGACTTCTAGAAATGCGGTTGCGGTTGTGAATTTTTGTGCGGTTGTAGTTGCGGTTATTCGATCCAACTCTAGTATATTTACAGTAGGTATCATATACAGTAAATGGGTATATAGGGTGCCGCACAGACGGGAGCGTCTGTGCGTGGCTTCACCCTCCACATGACTGAGCGGCGGCCTGAGCCACCTGACTCGCCTGAGCCTCTGAGGTAGTGTGATCACTGTGATGGTGTCTGGCCGTGACCTGACCCAGCCAACCCTCTGCCCTCAGGCAAGGAGGTCGCCAGGAATAGCCTACACTACCACGTTATTTCTCTCTTTCTCTCTCTCCCTCTCTCTTCCTCCTTTTTCTCTTTTTTCTCTCTCTTGTGCCAGATTTTTTAAAAAGGAGGAAGGGAGGATGGCAATGCTACTTCACGGGAACGAGTTGTTATAAAGACATCATTTTGATGGAAGGAAAAAAAAAAGACACAATTGAAAATAAGAAAAGGCTTCATGCACTTTAGACTTTATGTTTCTCTTCCCCATCCAAAAAACCCACTAGAAACTTTAAATAGTTTCTTGTAGAACAAAACATTCAAGGACTATGCATAAAATTATCACATTAATAAATTTGTGTGGTGTATTTTTTGTCTTTTTCGCTTCTTTTCTCTTACTTTAAGTTTTTTTCTGATACGTTGGACGCAAGATGTCCCTGTATAAGAAAATAATTCCTTGTGCTTTAGAAGTTTTGACAAAAATATTACCTCAAGTTTGGAAAGAAAAGAAATAGATAAGAAAAAAGTGTTTTCCTTGAATGAACTAATCAAAAGTCTGAAATTTTAATTAGCATGACGAAGAAAGTCGAAAAAGAACTCAAAAGATATAGCCCCCGAGAAAATGTGAGTGAGTGAGCGAGTGAGTCAGTGTGAGTGAGTGTGAGCGTGAGAGAGTGAGAAAAAGGGAGAGTTACTCACATACGAAGAAAACTTACGAAAAAAAAATGAGAACACACAAAAAAGGAGGAAGAAAAATAGGAAGAGGATTTAGAGAAGAAGGAGGAGGAGGAACAGGAACACAAAGTAACACAAAGGAAGAACAGACAGCAACAGCCCTACTGGGCCAAACGAGGCTGCCTGTGTGACTACTTTCTACCACTATAGTTTCTACGTGTTAGAGGTAAAAGAATAGCAAAGTTGAAGGCTTCTTCCCACCCATCTCTCCCTTCCGCGGCGGGAAAAAAATGAGAAAAAAACACCATACAGTATTAAAAAATATTACTATTAACTGCTTGTGCTGGAAGAGAGTTCCAAATATTAACAACTCTATTAAAGAAAAGTTGCTTCGCTTCATATGACCGAAATCGCTTACCAATGATCTTGTAATCATTACTAAGAGTAGTGCTTGTGTCCAATCAATACTCAAATAGTCGTTTATGTTAACATTATCGAAGCTATGGAACATTTAAAGTAATTATATTAAGTTTCCTTGTAACCTACGTTTTGACAAACTGAACAAGTTAAGTTCCTTCAATCGCTCTTCCTATGGCTTGTTTCTCAAGCGCGGAGTCATTTTAGTAACTGTTCTTTGTAATCTCTCCAGCTTGACTATATATTGATATAGTATGTAGGGTGACCAGAACTGAACGCAATATTCAAGATGAGGACGCACGATTGCATTGAAAAGTGTAAGAATGACTTTTTCAGATGTACATGCGTGTAAACACTCTACGAGTTAAATCATACTTGAAATGGACGTAAGGTAATAATATAACCAGTTATTACAAATACATATTCTAATTCCATAGCGGTGATACATAATTATAAAAATGATCACATAATAGATCAAAGAGGACAATAAAAACGTGAAGACAAGAGAGTTAAGGATTTCAATAGAAAATACAGGAAGACACGCGTCGATCTTGTCAATAAATGAAAAAAAAAAAAAATATATATATATATATATATATATATATATATATATATATATATATATATATATATATATATATTATATATATATATATATATATATATATATATATTACACACACAACAAAAATACACTTCAAAAACACCAGATCAAATTAATATGTACGAAAAGTATACAAGAAAAGACACATCAACGCATGAATAAATAGCAGTAACATGGCCTCGTGAATTTTTGAGAGGGTGACAGGTGTTGGGAGGGATGCAGGGCAGGAAAAAACACGGGAATTCGAGGCACTGTTCTAGTTAGCAGGAGTGGAGGGGTGGAGGCGAGGTGCGCGTTGCTGAGCTGATAAAGAGACGCAGCCGTGACTTGGGTTTTAGAACTGTCTCGTTTAATTGGTTTACCAGGACGATGGCTGCTATTACCTGATCTTGTGCCGCCTCCTCCTACTCTTTGTCCTCTTCCTCGTTTTCGTCCTCTTCGTCCTCACCCTCCTTATCCTCGTCCATCCTTTTTGTCATCCGTTGTATCACCTCATCCTCGTCGGTCTCCTTTAATAAATAACATTTGAAACCAGTAGAGTAACTCAAACAAAGTTATTTAAAACTAACATATATTACTGCATTTTTTTTACTAAAACTCTTACTATTCTAATACTACATATAGTAGTGGAGTAATATTTGGTCCAGAGACTGCCAAGATGTTTGGGATGCAGGTCCTGGCATTGCATGCTTCCTGGTGCGGCTATCTATAAAAAAAACAGGATTTATTTAGCGAGCGAAAAACTGAATTTTCAGCAATATATATTTTTCAACCAATATTTACCTTAATATTGTGGTGTTTGTGGTAATATCATATAGTTCATGGCTATGACCTGTAATATATGTAAAAATCTGTAGAGTTTTATTGAAAAAATTAATTTTTCCGAATTTTTTTCTGAAAATATATTTACGTTCCCTATTTATGGCTCTGATACTGCCCACACGACAACAAGAGTTCTTATTCAATTCAAAATACCTAATAAACCAAGTAAAAAATATATATATAATCACTATGCATTCACGAGACGTTGCTGTACCACGTAAACACATACGCGTGTAACATTTTACACTATAGGCCTAGAATAGGCAAAATACAGGTCGGAGCGTATCACACACACCTTTCACTACAAGACCGCATAGACAATTGAAGCTACATGGAACCCCAGCCCGCTACCTCCCAAAAACGCATCGGATTGAGCATTGAGAAAGTTGCGGTGTAACATTTTACACCCCGAATGTGTTTTAGGATAATAAGATTCTATTAGTGGCGAAGGTGTTCTAGGATTCACCAAAGTTCGTCTTGTGTCAATTCGCTTCGTTTCTTCACTAGGTAATAAGGATTCTGGGTATAATGTTATATTGTTATCGCTGGAATGTTCGCGTCACATCACTGCTGCACCATTTATGTAAGCGATTTATATATATTCTTAATTCTTTATCCAGTGTTTGTTGCGTGTAGCCTCGGCCGGTCGAAAGGCGGAAAATAGTTAGTTCTATAATGTCAACCCAGGGTTAACACAGTAAACACTTATTACCCTTTGGGGTGTATTATTCAAGTATACACTTTGATCAATCGTAATCGTAACGTATAAAATACAGCCATACGGAATGTAGTATCTTGAGCTCACACAGAATCCGTCTGGGTTGTAGCACAGCCCAGTTTATTTTATTTTATTTTTTTACATCACAAAGGACTGGCCAAGGGCACAACAAAAATAGGTAACACAAAGCCCGCTTAGGTGCCAGTCCCTATAAAGAAGACAGTAAGAGAGTAATAAAAAAGAGGTGTGCCAATTAATTCGGGAGGTGTCTTGTTACTCTTCTCTTGAAAAGATTTAAGTCGCAGGAAGGTGGAAAAATAGAAACAGGAAGAAAGTTCCAGAGTTTTACACTGAAAGGGATGAAAGAGTAAAGATACTGATTAACTCTTGCATTAGGAAGATGGACAGAATAGGGATGAGAATGAGTAGAAAGTCTTGTGCAGCGATGCCGCGGGAGGGTTGAGGCATGCAGTTAGCAGGTTCAGAAGAGCAGTGAGCATGAAAATAACGGTAGAAGATAGCAAGAGAAGCAACATTGTGGCGGTGGTTTAAAGATTGAAGACAGTCAGTCAGAGGAGGGGAGTTGATGAGACGAAAAACTTTTGACTCAACCCTGTTCAGGACAGCTGTATGAGTGAATCCTCCCCATACCTGTGAGACATACTCCATACATGGGCGGATAAGGCCCCTGTAGAGAGCAAGCAACTGGGAGGGAGAAAAAAAAGGACGCAGACGCCACAGGACACCTAACTTCTTAGAAGCTGTTTTAGCAAGAGATGAGATGTGAGATTTCCAGTTCAGATTTTTAGTAAAGGATAGTCCAAGAATGTTCATTGTAGAAGAAGGAGATAGTTGAGTGTCATTGGAGAAAAGGGGATAGTTGTCTGGTAGGTTTTGTCGAGTAGATAGGTGAAGAAATTGAGTTTTTGAGGCATTGAACAAAACAAGGTTTGCTTTGCCCCAATCATAAATTATAGAAAGATCAGAAGTTAGGCGCTCGGTGGCATCTCTCCGTGAATCACTTAGTTCCTGCTGTGTTGAACGTCTAATAATCGACGTTGAAAAATGCAGGGTAGAATCATTAGCGTAGGAGTGGATAGGGCTTTGAGTTAGACTTAGAAGATCATCAATGAATAATAGAAAGAGAGTGGGTGATAGGACAGAACCCTGAGGAACACCACTATTGATAGACTTAGGAGAAGAACAATGTCCGTCTACAGTAGCTGCAATAGAACTGTTTGAAAGGAAACTTAAGATGAAGGTACAGAGAGAAGGATATAAACCGAATGAGGGTAGTTTGGAAATTAAAGATTTGTGCCAGACTCTTATCAAAAGCTTTTGATATGTCAAGGGCAACAGCAAAAGTTTCACCGAAACCCCTAAAGGAAGATGACCAAGATTCAGTTAGGAAAGTTAGAAGATCGCCAGTAGATCGCCCTTTACGGAAACCGTATTGACGATCAGATAGAAGATTGTGAGCAGATAGATGCTTAAGAATCTTCTTATTAAGTATAGATTCAAAAACTTTAGAAAGGCAGGAAGTCAAAGCTATAGGACGGTAGTTTGAAGGATTAGAACGGTCGCCCTTCTTAGGAACAGGTTGGATGTGATCAAACTTCCAGCAAGAAGGAAAGGTGGAAGTAGATAGACAAAGACGGAAAAGTTTGACCAGGAAGGGTGCAAGCACAGAAGCACAGTTTTTGAGAACAACAGGAGGGACTCCGTCAGGACCGTAAGCCTTCCGAGGATCTAGGCCAGAAAGGGCAAAGAAAACATTATTACGAAGGATCTTAATGACAAGCATAATATAGTCAGAGGGTGGAGGAGAAAGAGGAACAAGCCCTGCATCAACCAGAGTGGAATTTTCAGCAAAGGTTTGACGAAGAGTTCGTTTAGAAAAATAAGGGTCATNAAAGTTTGGGGGAAAAAGTTTTCCGGCCCAAAATTTTTAAAGGAATCCCCTTTAAACCCAAAAGGAAAAACCTTTTATTGGAAAAAAATTCCGGGATTTAAAAAAAGATTGTTGAAAAAAATTTTAAAAATGCCTTAAAAATCTTCTTTTTAAAGAAAGGGATTCAAAAACTTTAGAAAGGCAGGAATCAAAGCTATAGGACGGTAGTTTGAAGGATTAAAACCCGGTTTCGCCCCTTTTTAGGAACAGGTTGGATGTGTTTAAACTTCCGAAAAAGAAGGAAGGGGGGGAATAGAAAAGACAAAGACGGAAATTTTGACCAGGGGAAGGTTTGGGGGAAAAGACAGAAGCACAGTTTTTTGAGAACAACAAGGGCCTCCGTCAGGACCGAAAACCCTTCCGAGGATCTGGGCCCAGAAAGGGAAAAGAAAACATTTTTACGAAGGTTTTTAATGACGGGGCAAAATTTTATGTCAGAGGGGGGAGGGGGAAAGGGAAAAACCCACTGCATCAACCAGGGGGAAATTTTTTCAGAAAAGGGTTTTGGGGCAAGATTTTTCAGTTTTTAGAAATAAAAATAAAAGAAGGTTTGGAGCCACCCTGGGTAAAAGCATGGGGGGAGGGAAAGTTTCCTTCCCCTTGCCCGCCCCCCGGCCCACCACCCTTGTCGGGCAGCCCACATGAGGCGGGGAAACAAGGTGGGTCGTGAGGGTGTGTGTAGGGTTGGCGGCCCAGGGATAAAATCTGAAGGGAGGTGGGGGGCCCGGATATTTTTTTTTTGGTAGTGCGATAACGATCCTGCCCCCTTATTTTTTTCCCCGTTTTTTTGAACGCGATGTTTCCCCTCCCTTTTTTGGATTTTCTTAAAAATGATAGTGATACTGCGATATTTCCGTCCCGGGGATCACTTTTTTTTTAAAGCGTTTAGTAACCCGGCAGCGAAATTTGCGATCCCAAAAATTTAACCTTTTGCGATATTTGGGCAACCTAAGAAAAAACACTGTTTTAAAACCCCAAAAAAAAAATTATTTTTTTCCTTAAACTACTTTTTTAGGAACAGAATAAAACATTTTTAATATATTTATTTTTAAATGCCCAAATTTTTTTTTTAAAAAACTTTTGTTTAAGGGTCGTTTTTTAAATTATCGCGAAAATTTTAGCGTACTTGATTTTGAGATATTTTGGGCTATACGACCCCGCTATTTTTCCCTTATGCTTTCCCGATACTGCGATCCCTCCCGATACTTTTTTTGGGGGTTGCGATAAAATTCGCGTATCGCACTAAGTATCGCTCTCGCCCACCTCTGATAATCTGTGTTTATAATAATCTATAATTGTTGACATTGTAAATGTTAAGTGATACACATATCAATATATTAACATAATAATCAGCTATATAATGTTATAAGAAGATAGATAGCTAGTAGATGAATCCATCTCAATGGCAACACTAACTGATGGGAAGTCAATGGTATTGTTACCACCACTAACTCCTGCACCATGTTACAAAGAAATCCTAATTATACCGTACCATACCATGTGCTACCATAACAGTAGTAGTAGTAGTAGTAATATAATTGAAAGAGTTGTAGTAGAGGCTGCTGCAGTAGTAGTAGTGTAGGTGGTAGTATTGATATTAAGATGAATAATAATGATGATGATAGTAATAATAAATATGATAATAATAATAATAATAATAATAATAAATGTAATGATGACAATTATAATTATGATGAGAACCACAAACAATATCAACAACTAAAAGAACCGTGACATCCAAGGTAATAATTATCTAGTGATGATCATTAATGGCATGAAAAAAGGGAATTGTTTTGAAGCCTCTGTGAGGAAGAAAACATTTTTCTGTCTCATTAATATTAATCATCCGCCTCACTAATTATTAAAGGTTAACAGCAAACACCACCACCATCACCACCTCTACCATCACCACCACCTACACCGCCACCACCACGCTCTGTACACCACTTCCGTATTCATGTATATATTTGTATATACTGTATGTTCGTGTATAGAGCTTTGTATGTGTGTGTGTGTGTGTGTGTGTGTGTGTGTGTGTGTGTATGTATGTATGTATGTATGTATGTATGTATGTGTGTGTGTGTGTGTGTGTGTGTGTGTGTGTGTGTGTGTGTGTGTGTGTGTGTGTGTATGTGTATGTGTGTGTGTGTGTGTGTGTGTGTGTGATTCACCCATGGTCTTGTCCACGCGAGTTGATCTCGCGGTCACCAGATTCACCCTCCCGGAGGTATACTACCGTTTTCTGGAATAGTATGTGGTATGCAGGAGGTCTCTAGCCAATCACCGATGTCCAAGTTCGTGACGTCACATTGTTGGGGGTGGAGCCTATGTGATCACTGGGCTATAATCTGTATGTTTTATTTAAGATTATACATATTAATTGTTTAATTTAACCTAACCTAACCTAAACTAATAATCCGGGAGCCCATAAACATTTAATTCACAACGTGAGTACGAAAGGTTTGACACCTGGAATGGGTAGGACTGTCCTTGGAATCCCCAAAAGGCCTTTCTTAAGCTCTGTAATTGTGGACTGCCACTAAAGGGCGTCCTTCAGAGTAGCCCCCAAAACAGATTTAATTCACACTTTGAGTACATCCATGAAACCTCCGCCAAAATGGTCATTCTGGGAGTCATCATAAATGGCTTTTTATAAGTCTCCTTTTTGTGGAAAGGGGGTTTAAAGAAGGCCTAAGAACCCCTAATTTTCACAATTTATTCACTTTTGAGTACTTTCAAAATTTTACCCAAACGTAGCCCGGGGCCCCTGACTAAGGAACCATGATTCTAAGTTCACCATTTGGGGACAAAAAATTCTTAAAAAAGGGCCCAAAAAAAGGTACCCCAGCAAATTAACATTTTTTGGGTTGCTTTTACAAATTAATTCATTCACAAATGAGGAGAGAATTGAACTTAATCTAGACCTACAGTAGATCGGAAAGGGTAGAAGTAAGCAGCAAAAAAAAGGGTGGCGGAGGGGGATACTTGGAGGCAGGAACAGGTATAGAGTAGGGAGTTGATGAGGGGGTGTGAAAGGGTGAGGATATTATGGCAGTACTTTGGAAAAAAGGTGCGTAAGGGAAGGAAAAAGGATTTTGGTGATAGTGTTTTACTGACAGTGGAAGGGAAATAGGCGAGAGCCGAGAATAAAGGGAAAGTTAGAATTGTGCAAAGTTTATAAAAACAAATAAGGGAAAATGTGATTGTGAGGGGACATAAAGGTCACATTGGTGTGTTAGGAGAGGAAGAAAAATGGAAATGGCCAATTGTACTTGACTTTCAAGGAGAATGAATTAGAAATTTTTGGAATGTGACCCTGTGAAGGAAGAGTCCCCGGGAGGGGAAAGGGAGAATGAATCTGCCTTTGACTTTATTAGTGAACCGGGAAGGTAGGGAAGGGGTGAGAATAGTGGGTGATGAGGGAAAGGACAATTGCCGTACGGTGACCAAAACGTCATGGTAATGGGTATGAGTGTTGAAGGAAAAGAGCGAACGCAAAAAGAGGGAGGAATGGCGTTGGAATTTTTGATATGAGACTGGGTTTATTTCAGAAAAGGGTGAGTAATGAGGGGGGAAGTTGGGGGGGAAGGGTTTTGAGGGCTGAGGGGGGTGTGGTGAATGAATGAGAGATTTTTAAAGGAAGTTTAACAAAGCGGAAAAAAAGAGCGTAGGCAGAACAAGAAAGAAAAAAAGGAGGGACAAGGGAAAAGATTTTGGTGGAACAATGAGTGAAAAGGGGCCGGGAAAAAAGGGAAAACAGTAAAAAAGGAAATGTGGGGGAGTAGAGAAAAAATAGGTCAAGCAGTAAAGGGCCTGAAGAACAGAGTAGAAAGGGCAGGGGAAAGTTAAGAGTAAGAAAAGGAGGTGAAATTTTGGGGGAAGGCAAGAGTGAATAAAGAGAAAAAAAGGGATCAGAGAGTTTTGGGGAAAAAAGGTGGGGAAGGAGGAGGGAAGGGTTTAAAGTTTTTGGAGGAAAAGAGAGTGCATACAGGAAAGTAAAAGAATAGGGGTGAATGGCAGGTCAAAAGAGAAAAAGGAAAAGGGTCAAGCTGTAAAAGATTCTGGAAAGAATTTTGGAGGTATGAATACCCCTGATAGGGATTTTGGGGAACTTTTACCTTGGGGAGGAAAAATGGGGAAAATGGATGGAAAAAATTAGAATGGATGAGATTAAAAGGGTATGTAAAAAAACTGAAAAATAGAAAGGCCCCCTTGGAAAAATGGGGACCCCGAAGAATTCTATAGAGAGGGGGTGAGGGAGAAATTGAGGAAAGGATGATTTGTTTGGACAATTGGAAGGGGAAAGGGGCCTGGTGCCGGGAAGACAGTAGAGTGCCCTAAACATAAGGGAGGACAAAGGAGTGGAAGGAGATAAAAATTTACGGGCCAAACGGTGGTGACACGGTATGAAAAGTTTTTCTGGGGGGTTAAATAAAAAGACTGGGTAAGTTGGGGAAAGAAAAAAGGTGATGGGTGAAGAGCAGAATGGATTCAAAAAGACAGAAGAGGTGGGACAAATTTTTTGTATGAATGAAGTGATTGTAGAACAAGGAAGGATGGAAAAAAGAAAATCTGCCTTCAATTAAATTTAGAAAGCGTTGACAGAGTGGATAGGAAATGCTATGTAAAAGGGATTTGGGGAAAGATTGCGAGTGAGAAGGTTGTTAAAAAATGGCAGTATGTATGAAACACAAGGCCAAGTTAGATGGGTGACCCCGAGACGGATGGGGATTGTAGAGGGGAGTAAGCAGGGCGGGGTTTTTCTCCCCTACTTTTTTGGATTTTATGTTTTAGGAAATGGCGTGAAGTGAAAGGGAAGGTCTGGGTGTGAAAATTGGAGATGAAAAATGGATGTACGAGATGCAGATGATGTGGTGATCCTTATGAAAAACCACAAAAGCTACAAGAGATGCTGCTTTGAGAGATGGAAGGGACTTCAAGTTAGGCCAGTAAGGAGAAAAGCCAGGTGTTGGTGGTGAATGGGGATGACTCTGATGATGACAGGATTTGGATGGTGGGTGGGAAGAAAAAAAGAGAACGAAAGAGACAAAAATCTGGGTATTTGGTTGGAGAAAAAGGATGTGGAAAAAAAAACTGAGAGGGTAGTAGAGCCAACCAGGGGGTTTTAAAGGTAGGCAAAGGGGCAAGATGTGGGCCAACAAAATAGAAGTGGGTGAGGGACTATGGAAAAGGGGTGGGGTGACCCTAGCATTATGTTGGCCTGGAAACAATGGGTGGGCCGGAAGGAGTTGGACAGATTGGAGTAACACAGAACAAAGCGGCAGAAAAAGCATTAGGAGCCCCAAGGTATGTGGCAGTGGACGATTAAGGGGGACATGGGTGGAGCCGTTCAGAGAGAGGATAGCAAAACGGACTGAGTACAGAGCTAGACGCAAAAAATGGGTGACAGAAGTGGACAATAGGGTTGGGATGGGGAATATGTATGGGAAGTGGATGAAAAACCAGTAAAAGTGGAAAAATGGACAGGGAATGGGAAAGTTTGTGCGAGTGAGAGACATGGGGGTAGGCTGTGTGCAAAAAGGGGAATAAAAAGGAGAGGGAAGAGAAAAAGGAAAGAAGAAGGCTGAGGGGAAGGGAGAAAAACAAAGCTGGAATGGGACAGGGGAAAAGGGCCAGCCCGGATGAAAGGTTCTATGATGGTGGCTTGGAGGGGATTTACTCTTCAAGCAGGGGCAAAATCGCTGGGGGTAAATGTGATGTACGATGAAAGAATGGGGGCACAAGGTGGTTTTTGTGTGTGTGACAGGAAGGGAAACCCTGGAGCACTTGTGCTGGAATGTGAACGGGATGATATCTAGAAAAAGATGTGGAGTGTGGGAGAGGGGTTCGGAGTGGAAAGGAGAGAGATAGAGACAGGATGGGAGATGGAGTACCTGCTGGGGTTGTGTGTGAGTGGAGGAGTGACAAACGTGTGATTGAGAGTTTTAAAAAGAATTTTTTGGAGAATTTTGGAGACACGTAGGAAAGGAATGAGAGGCAAGGGGCCCCCCAGTGATGGGGGACCCCCTTGTGTGGGTGTGGTGTGGGGTGGGTGGGAGGGGGGGGGAAAAAAACTGCTGTGTTTCCCCCCCCCCTTTTGCTTCCCCAAAAAGATTATGCGTGTGGGAGAACGCCGGACCAAGGGGGGTTTACTGCGCATCCGTGGGTGTTTCCCAAAAAAAGATCAAGATCAAGATCAAGGTCTTCTTTTTCTTATCTTTCTCCAATAGGACCCGTCAGGGGGCTTTTGGTTGGGAAGCGTGGGCTCGCGTGCAACGTCCGATTTGGTCACGGTTCGAGCCCACCCTTTTCGTCCTGGGGGTGGTGGGCTTTTTATAGTCAATAACCTTGTTGTTGGGTTTTTTGCAAAGTGCTAGATAGGATCAAAGTATTTTTTCTTATCATTCTCCCAGTAGGGAGCTGCCCCTTTTTCCTTGCAGCCCCTTTTTTTTTTTCTCCCTCCCTCTTCTCTTCTCCTCTCTCTCTCTCTCCCCCTCTCTCTCTTTTTCCCCTCTCTCTCTCTCTCTCTCTCCCCTCTCTCTCTTCTCTCTCTCTTCGTTCTTTTATTTTTAAAAATTTTACTTTTCTCCCATTTGCCTTTCCTTTCATTCTTCTCCCCCGGGCCCCCCCCTCCCTCCCTCCCCCCCTCCTCCTTCCCTCCATTCCCTTATACCCCACCTCCTTCCTTTTCCCCCCTCCCCCCTCCCCTAATAGGGATTTGCACCGGTTTCGGTATACCGAAATACCGGTATTTTTAGCGTGGTTTTACCGGTATTACCAGTATTTTTTGATTTCGGTTTTCGGTTTAGTATCGGTATTGGTGGTGCATCGGTATACCGGTATGGGTATATTATTTGGTCGGTATTGGATTTCGGTATTATGTTTTTTCTCGCAATAGAGGGAAACTGCCGAGACACGTATGGTAGCGTACGCTCATTGGCTCAGAACCTCAAAATCTGAGGCGCGTGTTATCATTGGCCGATTACAGCTCAGCTGACAATGCCGCCATGGACAACCTCCCTCCCTCCCTCTACCCCTGAGGGAAGAGTCCCCCAGCAAGACCATCACAGAAAACGGATCATACATATCACACAGGCGTCACTATACAAATCTAGCCTAGGTAAAAATTTTCATTGTTGTTTTTATTATTATTATTATTTATTAGTAGTGGGTAGTAGTAGTAGTATTACTAATAATACACACACACACACACACACACACACCACACACACACACCCCACACACACACACACACACACACACCACACACACACACACCACACGGGACAGACAGACAGACAGACAGACAGACAGACAGACAGACAGACAGACAGACACCCGCCCACCCACTACTATCTATGGTAGTATGATGATAACAATGATAGCAATTGTAATAATGAAATATTAGCATAGCAATACTAATAAGAAATTGTAATAATTATAAATAAGATAATAAAATGAAAAAAAAACCAAAAAATGATTATTATATATATATATATATATATAATATATTATATATATATATATATATATATATAAAATATATATATATATATAATATATATATATATTTATACATTATATAAGGTGTATTATAAGTTCACAAATAGGGTGGTGAATGATTGGAATAGACTCAGTAGCCCAGGTAGTTACTATAGTGCAGAGTCATTAGGGAGCTTTAAAGAGGGGCTGGATGGGTTTCATGGATGGATGAAAGGTGGATAGGCAGTTTTTAGGTAACAGGAACTACCACGTTTTAGGCCTAGCGACCTCTTGTAGCTTCCTTATTTTCTAGTTTTATATATATTTTATAATTATAATATATAAAATATATATATATAATATATATATATATATATATATATATATATTTATATAAAATAATTGAGAGAGGAGAGAGAGAGGAGGGGAGAGTGAGAAAAGAGAGAGAGACGGAGGAGGAGGAGAGAGAGAGAGAGAGTGGAAAGGGTGTGTGTGTGGTGTCAGCACGGCAGCAGAAAATATGATAGGGGAAGCTAGGGTTCTTGCAGATAACAGGCGGAAAAAAAATATCACACACACACACATCACGTACGTGTTGTGTGTATTTTTTTTTTTTTTTTTTGTGCACAACACACACACACCACACATATAAAATATATTTTATAATATATATAAAATATATATATATATATATATATATAAAATATATATATATATATATAGTAATGTGATAATAATAACAATACAGATAGTAATAAAAGGATAATAATAATAATAATAATAATAATAATAAAAATAATGATTCATTATCATAATGATTACAGTAAATGACAATAAGAGAGACTCGTCAAACAATAACAATTTTGTGGAATGAATTTTTATGAACAATGATTGAAATTTAGGATAGTAATAACAATAGTAATTATAATATAAAAATAATAGGCTAATAATGATAATAATATAATTTTTAAAATGATTAAAAATATAATAATGATAATAACAATAAATCCACAGTTATAATATATTCATAAGAAATTTAATGAAAAAGAATTGAAAAGGGTTTAAAAATATCATTAAATGATAAAACTTATAAGGTTATTGACGCGTAATGATAGCAATAAGAATAGGAAAATTATAAATGTTTATGAAAAATAATTTATAATAATATTAATACTAATATCATACAATAATGTTTAATGAGAAAAAATAATAAACACAATAATGATAAAAGTATTAATAATAATAATAATAATGGTAATGATAATCATATTCATAGTTGCCTCCCTACTACGTAGATACTACCTAAAATGCTAATGAAAATAGTATTCTTTAATAAAAATTTCAATGAACATAATGGTAATAACGTTATCAAAAAAATTTTATTATTATTATTATAACCAATAATGATAGTAAGAAAATATTAGCAATGAAAAAAATTCATTATAACAATAATCTTTAGTAATAATAAAATTATTAATAATAATGATGATAAGATTCGCAATAATTAAAACAACAAATGATAATTTAGTAATAGTAATGAGGATATCAATAATAATGAAAATAATAACAATGATAGTAACAATACTAGTTGTGATGCAATTTAAAAGTGATAGATTAAAATATCAATGCTTGTGGGCCCTTTGGACCCACGTATTGATGTTTGTAGTAGTAGTATATATTAGGAAAATGTGATTGCAAAATCTAATCGTGTTGTTGCTGTCGCTGGTCACTGGTCAAAGTGCCTCGGGGTAAAACCACGTTCCTGTTTATTCCAACCCTTTGTGTTCCGTGTGATTCCAACACACACACTCACACACGCACACAAACGTCCATGAGTTTTACTGAGTTTGTGGAATGGCGGCAAGACGTTTTTATCGCAGAGTTTTTCCCGTAATCTAATACTCCCAAAAATGTTTTTAGGCCAAAAACCCCCCCTTCAAAAAAGATTCAATCGACATGGGACCAAGCGCTTACCACCTACGATTTATTGCGATTTTTTTGAGCCATTCTCATCTAAATTGAATTTATCCTGGCGACTTAACTGTTATCTTTTGGTAGGCCATAGTTTACCCCGGTCCCCCCTAAAACTGTCAATGGCCGACGCCACAGGAAACTTTATTTTAGGGGGGGGGCTATGCTGTACTGTGGTATTGGTAAACCCGGGAGTCACACTAGCCCTGTGTCCCGGGGGAACGGGTTCTCACCCACCACAGGCTGTAAGGGCTAATGCCACGGAGATGAGCACCGCAAAGCCACGCGCAGCTAAGCGTATGCTCCCATCTTTTCCTTACCTTTACCTATGTTGTACGTTAGGGGTTAATACTTGTAAAAAATGAAATGGCCAACGCTAAAGGAAACTTTATTTAAGGGGGGGGGGGGGGGCGATGGGTGTAGAGGTTAATAATTGTCTGAGAATGGACAAGTAAAAAAACACCGAAAAAAAAAAACAAATACCGATACCCGGGAATACCGGTATTTATGTACGGTATCGGTATACCGGTATCGTAATTGATACCGGTGTGAGGACGTACCGGTATTACTCCCCCAAACCGGTATCGGCAATACCGGTATTTTCTTGATACCGCACAACCCTACTCCTAACTTCCCTCCTTCCTTCCTTCCTTCCTTTCCTTCCCTTCTTGCCTCCTTCCTTCCCGCGGGCTCAAGTAACAATGATGGAAAGTTAGTTGAAGGAGTCAACTTTATGGACATTGAACTATATTTCAACGGTTTACAGTCCCGTCATTGTATTTCCCCCGCCGGGTCCAGTCGGTACAAGCTCCCTACCGCCGCCATCATCATCATCATCATCATTGTGTGTATTTTTTTCTTTGTTTTGTTTAATCATATTGTTAGTGGTGATCTTGTGTGTGTAAAAGCAATAGTGAGTGTTCAGGAGAATATTAGGAAAGCCCAGCAAGTAATGGGTAAAAGAAGACGAGAGGAAAAACCCGCGGGGCGCCTCCAGGTGTGTGGGTTACCTGGCTGGAGGTGAGGCTGCCGCCCATGCCGCCAGGACAGTATTAGAACAGCCAGGATGCGAGTGGCGGTCACGGTGTATTACGTAAACATCGTAAAATTGAAAAGTGTTTACTGTTTAAAAAGAATACCTCGTCAAAAGGTGACTCTATGCCATTGGTGCATCTGAAACGATCGTGAAGGAGTTAGTTGGTCGCCCGGGCACCTGAAGGAGACACAGCAGCCGCGGTCATAGGTTCGCCGCATATCTAATGTAACTGCAGGACCCTTGAGCAAGTCGTTGATGGGTTACAGCCTCAGCGAGTCAGGCGTGGCAGTAGTTTCCGGGAATGGCGGAACGTTCTAGCATTAAAAAAATCCTCGGCACTTGACGTCCGTCCTAACGCCCCCAAAGTCCGTCCTCATCATGAAGACAATTCCGCGAGCAGGCGAAGGAGCCATTCAGGGGAAGGGGGGTAAAAGCGGCGAAGGATTAAGAAAGCTTTCTTGATATTCGGGGAGGATTATGTGCGGAAGATAAGATGCCTGAGTATACAGCGATAAAATTTGGGTTGACAGCGAAAGCATTATCAGGCGACAACAAAGCGCCTTATTAGACGCAATGTGGAACTAGTTTTACATTGTTGATGTGACATGTACACCACAGACGACCCCCCTCCCCCCCCACCGCTTGGGCTTAAGCCACGTGAAGAACTATGTAAGTCAAAGTCATTAATATATGTCAGAAGCGACTGAGGAAAGTATTGGAGATTCTGAAAACACAGTGACATCCAAGAATAACACATTCGACAATTATTCAGCACAGAATGATCCCCATGCAAAACTCCTTTGAACTACAATTTACTCCTTCAAGAAAGATTGTGTAAAAATATACATTTGACATATATTATATATTAAGCGTTGAAGTTAATGGCAACCGAGATAATGAAAATAAATGTCTATGTAGTTGTAATATCATGCAGAATCTCTCCACTTCCTGAAACCCAGAAAAAATCGGAATGGCGCAGGAAATTTGCATGGCTAACTTTTTGCCCACATTGTCACTCAAGGCAAGCGGCCACAACTGAATAACGAGAAAATAAATACGTTATTCATGGAGGGTTTGTGTATCTGAAACACATCACGAAATTCAAATAACGCCCGTGGTTTGCCAAGAGGATAAGGTTAGTCAAAGACTACTGTATACTGGACTTGCTACTCAGTTTGGGCTATTTCCAATAGAGGCCAATGCCACGATTCCTGACATTTTCGAACATCACTCCCATTTCCTTCCTATGGTTTATCAGTATAAATGATATACTGTTATCTTCGTAAATGTTTGTTCTATACTATTATCAAATATAAAACTGTTAAAACACACTAAAGAAATGCCATTATGAGACTGAAGAAATATGCATGAACGTAAATATTCGCCATATAATATTTTGCGGGACAACTTTTAACATGGAGCATATCAATAGAAGAGGAATTGTATTAGCTTTTCATTGATATATTTCGTTTCTGATAAATGAATTAGCACCATGCATAAAATTAGCGTTAACTAAATAAATAACATTAGCAATAAAAACATCGGCAGCAGTAGTAATAGTTACGTAGAAGTAGTAGTTACGTAGTAGTAGTAGTATACTCTACTAGCAATAACAAATATTAATAGTACTAATAGTGGTAGTGTAGTACATTATTTGTTGTAGTACATTAGTAATAATTATAGTAATACTCCGTAGCAATACATAATTAGCTTTAAGAGAGGTAATAGACGTCGTGTTGTGATAACGCCGTCCTGTCTGCAAAATTTCCAGTTTGCCATGCAAAAA
>JACEEZ010021152.1:179971-200069 GCA_016584305.1 Chionoecetes opilio | reverse complement strand
TGAATAAGGTAGCTCCTTTCATGGTTATAGCGCCTGTCCCCTAGCAGAGGGATAGGTAGTCTCCTTTCATGGTATAGCGCCTGTCCCCTAGCAGATGATAGGTACCCTACCAGATGTAAGCCAGGGAGTTGTGATTTCAAAATCCTAGCAGGAGCTTAGGGTGGCAATCTTTCATTCTAGTCAGGGTGGATGTCAGGTGTGTGCATGTGCATAGGTGTGAGTAATGTGAACCCCTGCCATGAAAGGCTATAAATGCTTTGCACACCACATACCGAAGGGGTATGGTAGCACAGGTATAGCTACAGGCGATAGGTATGAAAAAAGAGAAAAAAAATGCTATTATTCTTTCTTACATATGCACTTTGGTCATGTTTATAGTATAAATTATACATACAGATCTCTTTTATGTACACATTAAATGTTATCATGTATATTAGAAAACAAAAATGAAATAAAATGTTTGACCAGCCAGGTGGCAACACTGCACACTTGAAGGCTGTTTCTACTCCAGCCACAACATTGAAAGAGAGTAAAAATGATTTGCAGTTTATAATTATCAATTTTGAAGTTTGACTATTTTGAAGTCACATTTTCCTTTTTGTCCTATTCTTTCATGAATACACACCAAATTTTTCCATGAATCACAGCATCACAGGTTAGTTTTGTTTTAATCGCCAAATGTTACCTGTAGAGCCACTACATAACCTAACACAAAAGCTGCTGCATCAGAGCAGTTGAAAACTGCTGCTGACCTGTCAATCTTCAAAGATTTATCGCAGAACACATCGCAGCTGTGTAATGATTATCATGTACAAAAGAGTTGTTGAAGTTTTTTTTTAAGCAGTTAGATTCCGTGAAATATATGCAAGTATGTACGTATACATACGTATGGAATTTTTTATAAATATATCTTAGGGATTATACATGCAGTAGGAAATGTGAGTAAACACTGTAACAGAAAACATCAACCTTTTATATTATTTACTCTTATCATTTGGTAGGCAATCTTGATTGAGGCAAAAGTCTCTTATATTGGTAAAGACAAAATATGCTTAGTGTGCTGTATTGCCATCTGTGCACAAGTCAGGGCAACTAAACCACCACATGACCAAAAATTCTTTACCTTCATATCCAAGCATTTGTATGTTTCATGTGCATATTTTGGCATTGATCTGGGCTTGAATTACTTTAATGATTCTCGATCATGAATTCATATACATACATATATATATATATATATATATATATATATATATATATATATATATATATATATATTATATATATAGATATATATATATGATATAGTATATATATATATATGTATAAAACGTTATATATATATATATACATATAACGTATATATTATATAATATGTATATATATATATATATATATATATATATATATATATATATATATATATATATATATATATATATATATATATATATATATATATATATATATATATATGTACAGTACTGTTATAGTATATCATGATGGTCATCTTTTTGTTTTGATATAGGAACACACCATTTGGTTTCCTATGCATCTTTTTAGACAAATATTTATAAGCCTTATGTTATCAAGAATTTTCTATTTATATCCCTTGACTTGTTATTTGCATGGCCAGGTGGTGATGACGAGATCTGTCCCTATGCAACCTTCCACCTTTTGGGTTTCCGTGAGGAAATGGATCCACAGCAAGCCGGCAACAACTTCCAGACATTCCCCTATCAGAATGGCCATGGCTCCCAGCAGCAGAACTTTGCGAACACTCCAGCCTCCCGAACCATGGTGAGTGAGTTGGTTCAGTTGCGGCGCATATGTGAGATGTGCTTGGAACCTGGTTGTGCCATCAAATTACAAGAGGTTCAGTGCAATTAGCCTATTTTAGCCTCTTTTGTGTAGGTGTAGTAAGCTAATAGGATAACATGCTTGAGATCTTAAAGTTCACAAATATAAAGTTAAATTATTGTCAGCGCGGCTTAACAAGAGAGGCTAACATTTCCCCTTTTTTAGTTTCCATTGCACATTACATATCTAATAACTTGCATGCCTGTACTTTCATGGTGTGGTCCAGATTCTCGCAAGCTCTTCCAGATATTGTAAAAATAACAAATAACTGAAATATTAGGCATTACAAATATGCAAACTAATTTTGGAATGGATTATGCTTTATATATATATATATATATATATATATATATATATATTAATATATATATATATATATATAATATATATATAGTATTAGGAAAACTATACTTTACATACAGCTGAGAACAAGCACAGTGAAAAGTAATAATGGTTATTGGTGGAGGTGAACCACATACCAGAAAAATCACACAATAACAGATTTTAACTAATAAACAAAATTCAAAGAATATGTACGTACATTAGTACAAAACCATACTTATGTATGAAACAAATGAGAGAAAACACTTAAAAATACAGGTAAGAGAAAGGCCACTGGGAATTGATAATGCTATGCCAAGGGTTGCCCTCCATGCTTCCGCCAAGTCACTACAAACAGCCTAGGCATAACAGGCCAACACTGTTCTCCCAGACTCTTCTTGACACACTGCAAAGCGGAATCATCTTTGTAATTGTAGAGTTACGCTTCCTTCTTTCAAAACTACACTTTATTTTCCACATCATAGTCATTGGACCACAGAGATGTCCTGCAATCATGATATGAAGGGGCAAGTTTTGTAAAAGTACATGTACCCTATCCTCCCTTGTCATAAGGGATCCTATGGGATATTAGGGTTTGGGATAAGGGGGATGTCATTTATTGCCTCATACGCATTCCTAACAGCTCAAACAATGTATAGTGACAAAACTGTCCGGTTTTTTGATAAACCCAACTCCATATCCTACCTCATGACCCCCCTGAACCCTCCCCCCTAGAGTGTCAATAAAAACATAACGTAGTGGAGAGGTTCCCCATGACAGTGGGGGGATGGGGTATATTTTTTAATACTTGAGCCTTCATATAATTGCAGGACATTTTCTTAGTCCCATGACTATAATATGGAAGCAACATGTGAAATTTGGAAGTGCAGACCAAAACTCAATAATGAACAGGATCAGTTCTGACCTTTGTTGGATGCTGCTTGTCCCGATGGTTACAGTAAAGTCATACAGGGTAAGGTTGAAGCTGGTGGAATAGCGCAGCAAGTGGTGTGACATAATATGACTCAAGAACAGACTGTGCCTGAGTTACACATCATGAAGTGGGGGCCGTCACAGACGTGCCACTGCATACCTTTTTCAGTGGTTCAAACTTTTTCGACTATGGACTATGGTATGATGTTTGTACTTAACACCCCAAGAGCTACTTCTGTAAGCATTGGATCCATGGCTGAGGCTACATGTGAACAAAATATAATGATTAAACACAAAAAATAGAACAAGAATACCTTGCCTGTAGCTTCAAGTTTGTGCCAACAGCAATATGGCTGCCATTGCTAACCTGGGAATTAAAACATTTTGCTCTCAGAAATTCTGTTGGAAATAGTGACAGAAGTAGCTCGCAGATTGCCACATTACTGAAAGTGTACGTGTAGCAGTGAGACAAGCAGCATAAATCCAATGTTATAAAAAATACGGAACATCACTTAAACATTCTCCTGAGCTTCAGGGATTGATTTTGAACAAACCAGAGGTGGTAAGAAAGGGAAAGCAGAATTTATATGAAATTAAATTGAAGTAGATTTTTACCTAGAGTATTAACCATTACTGTCCTACTGAAACGGAGGTTTCAAATCAAGTTTCATTCAGATAAGCGTTGCTGCTCATGATACAGACTCACAAGTATTGCAGCTACGCGAGATTTAGTACAGTCTAGATATGCTGTCATTTATTCGATTCTCAATTAAATGTAGGCAGAGATTGCATTATGATGGTTAGTTACATTCCTCTTTTCTCTTCTCTCTCTCTCTCTCTCTCTCTCTCTCTCTCTCTCTCTCTCTCTCTCTCTCTCTCTCTCTCTCTCTCTCTCTCTCTCTCTCTCTTTCCATACACAAGGCCTACTCTCAGATCAGACATACGTGGTGGCACAAAACCGAGGGGTTCGTTAACACAAATGCCTTTTACACTTTGCAGTTTACTCATCCAAAATATGTAAAGTAATTTCATGAAAGTTGATCAATTTATTACAAGTTGTAAATTCTGTAAAAAGATTCATTTACAAGTAGAATTTGTTTGTTGGATAGTGTAAGCTTAAGATTGCACGTGGGGAAGTGTGTTAACTCCTCACTCAGAATCCTGTAAGTATTTGAGCTTGACAACTTGTGGTGGACTGAAAGATATCCCTTTTCAGTTAATTTTATATAGATGGAGACATGACCACAGTTTTACTGAGTCTGCCATTATGATTATGAGTTGCATGAACTACTTTGCCACTAACTAGTTCCAAAGTTTTTGTTATGATTACATTTTATCAAAAAATTACAAGTAATATTGATTTATTTTTTACTTACAGATATAATTCAAATTTTACTCTTTGATTTAATGCCTAATTTTGACTAGTCTATGGGAAGAATCCCACAGTGATGGTTTTAAGTTAAACTTAGGTAAAACCCTTTTGTACTATCAAAAGGTTTAATTGATATAAAACATATATATTCTTTGATTTTCTTTCAAAAAGCATTCTTCATATCAACACATAATCCCCTCCCATAGCCCTAGACTTAAGACTCCCTTTAGCAGTGCCTCTTCAATTAATCCTCAAATGGTACAAAGCTCCTTTTCTGTGCAACTCTTGTAACTTCAGAGTAGATATAAGATGTCCTTGAGAAAAATGATACACTTAAACATTTGAAGGAGCTTTGATTCCAGTGTCTCAGCTTTATGTTGGTATAAGGTGCATGTTTGTGTTGGCCAGTCTGCAAACTGCCATCAATAGTGCTTGCTTGTGTCCCTGCTTGGTGTATTTTAACCTCCAGACCGTTCGCTCCGGCAGCCACGTCATGGGTCTGGAAACTACTACAGCTGCGTCACGGGCGACTATAACTGTGGCCATGCCCCGAACGAAGGCCACCAGGTTGGTTTATGCGACTTGGTGGCGGCAAAATCAGTCACTCGCCAAATGTGTCGCACTGCATTTTTGTAATATATCTATATTGACAATACTGTCACCCACAGCCTGCTGCCTGGATTGTTCTTTTAATCAGTTCATGGCAAGGGCACCAGGGTCATATTCTTGGTATAAGTTCCTTGCCTTCTGTGTTACAGGCATGTACTCTCAGTCAACAGAAGTGCAGGCTGCTTCAGCCTACCACAGTTAATGTAACTATCCATGCTTTCTGCTATATACTTGCCCATCTATCTGTCTGTCTGTCTATTTTTCTCTCTCTCTCTCTCTCTCTCTCTCTCTCCTCTCTCTCTCTCTCTCTCTCTCTCTCTCTCTCCTTCCTCTATATATATATATATATATATATATTATATATATATATATATGCTGTTTTATTTATTTGAATAATTTTTGAGCAGCTTGTAGGTATTAAGCATAGTTCTTTTCATTTGTATGCATTCTTTGTCAATCCTATTCTAACCATTTTTTGCCAGTTTGGCTTCCTATATACGGAATCTATAATACCTCCTGTATCCTTCCTCCATATGGAAGTCTTCTACTTAGGTTTAGATTACTTTTATGTTGATATCTGCTTAACTAGGTACTTCATTGACTTCCAATACATATACGGACATATATAAGGCAAGGTATTTTATAGATAAACATATACAATGGCTACAACAAACTTAATGGGTTCCAGGACTGTGTTCATAATGGTATGTGTCTTTGTAGCATGCGTTACAATGCATCTGAGGTAATCTGTTCCAGGTTCACAACCAAGACTAAAGTTGCCACCCAATATAAAATAATTCAATTGAGCACAAAAATGTAATATTATTGTAGGATTTTGAAGGTGATTTGCTTTTTCATATTTCACAAGCTTACAGTTAGGGTCATGTTGCAGAGCAAGGGCACAATGAGTATTTTCACTGCTAAGATGAAAAGTTAGCAGATAACTCCATGATTACCCCTGAGCACAACACAATCATTCAAACATGAAAAGTGAAATCCTAAATATAGTTTCATCGGGGTGGCAGCCTCCTCGCCGGAGTATCAATGATTTGTCCTAGTCTTGGATTCGGTCACATCTCTTCTTACGTGTATAAGTCCTGTATGAAGTGGTTGCCCCCTCAATAATGCAATATATTTGCATGTTTTTTTCTTCATTTTTTTATCTTAAATAAATTAGGTATAGAAGGGGAGAGCATTGGGAGGCATTATGGGTACAAAGGAGTGGTGATTGCATCAAGGTAACGGTGGACAAGTAGATCATGGCAGGCAAAACATTGGCCTCCCCCGTCATAAACTAAAGTCATAAAGAATTCAAGTACACCTTCCAAACAAGGTGATACATTAAGTAGGAGTTCACAAAGTAGATTACCATTCTGTATAACCTTTACAAATGTAAAGGTTGTGGCTAAAGTCCCAGCAGAAGCAAATTGCCGATATGCCAAATGCTCTGACTAAATTCTACACATTCTCAGATCTTATTAAGTATTACAATATTATTGATTTCTTCTGCTTCATTTATTAATGTCACCAATGTAAGGGATTGTTGGTAAAAAGGAGGGAGACAAAAATAGAGCACTTCATTTCTATAAGTGAAGAGCACCACGCTGTAATATGGGTGTTGTTTACAGTGTTGTGAAGGTGCCATTAATGTTATGAGTGAATTTTAGACTCTCACAACACCGAACCTAAAGTAAAAATTGGATGCAGGCTGACTGGGATAATTGGATCACACAATGTGTGTATGCGGTGGTTTATCTTGTTGGACAGACAGGAAGAGCTGTGCTCGTACTGTCCCATCTCCGTATCTAATCTTATCCAGCTTGGCTTCAAACTGAATAGTGTTTGCCTAGATCACGTCTAAATCCAGGTTATTCAAAGTTTTCATACTTCCATACGGAAAGACATGCCACTTGATTTTCCCTCTTGCAAGTGGTCATTTACAGTCTTTTTCCATGTCCTCTTGTATCTCTTCTCTTCCAAACAAATTTTCTCTCCACTCTCCAATCTCTTCAGGGCTCTATACTGTAGACTGCTTTTAGATTCCTCTTTCATTTAGTTTTGGGAGATTTGATCTCCTCAGTTTATCCTCATATGGTAGGTCTCTCAAGCTTGACGCCATCTTGGTTGCTGTCTTTGAACTCTCTCAACCTTATTTATGTCTTTCCTTAAATGTGGCGACCAGACTATTACAACATATTCTAACTTTGGGCAAATTAAGAATACAATAAATTCCTTTACCATATTATCCAAATAATTGAATGCTACTCTTACCTTCCTTAGAAGCTTATATGTTTCGCCAATGGTTTTGTTATGCGTTTCACTGGTGATAAATTATCCGTAATAGCTACTCCAAAATCTTTGTCTATTTTGGTTACCTTTACATTAATTTCCCTCTGAGTACCTTCCTGTTACCCTATTGCTGCCGTTATCCATTTCCATCACTCTGTATTTCTTTGCATTAAACTTCATTTGTCATTTCCTACTGCATTCAGATATTGTATTCAGAGCTTGCAGCATCTCACAGTCATCTCCATTTTTAACCTTTCACTAACCTAGTAACATATGTGAAAAGACATATAGATGGTCACTCCTTCCTATCATTAGTGTGTACCATTAACATGACAAGTGCTCGTACTGATCCCTGTGTACACAGCACACCACGACCTTCCTCTAGACCGTCTTTTAATTTTTAATTACTATTTTCATCTCTATCTCTCAGGTCGTCCTCTATGAACCTCAAAAGTTCCTTTAAATCTCCCACACATTTAAGCTTCTATTATAATCTCTATGAGGAACCTTATCAAATGCCCTCGCTAAGTCCAGATATACACAATCAACCTCGCCCTCCTTTTCCTGTTCTCCATCCATCACTCGCAAGTACAAGTTCAGTAGGTTTCACATACATGATCTCACTCTTCTAAATCTAAATTGACATTCTGATACTGAGTTGGAATCTTCCAAGTACCTCATTCAGCTGTCCTTAGTAAATCCCTCATGATCTTTGCAACAACACTTGTTAATGACACTGCTATGTAATAATGGCTCCTCTTTGTCACTCCTTTATGGACTGGCACTGTTGGCTCTTCTTCAGTCCTGTGGGAACTCACAATAATACTGTGTATCTTCCCTATCAGTTTCTCACTGAATTTTGTTATTATCCAGTTTGATAGCCCATCTGGCTAGAAGCTTTTCTAACATCTTAATTTCCATAAGATTCTTCTCCTTTTATCACAGTCCTCAAGTCTCCCTTTTAGGAAGTCTCATCCATTTCAAGACGTTCCATACAAGCCTCCATCCATTATCTAACTTCCAAAACAGGTTCTTGTGTGGTACTTTATTGAAAACTTTCTTTAAATCCAAGTAAGCACAGTCCACTCATCAATCTTTATTGTAGCCCATTAATCACTCTTAAAGGGAGTGATTAATTGCACTGCAGATTTGAGACACACAAACTCCCAGCTCTGAATCCAAATAGGCTGTCTGACACGATTCTCATTCTTAATTTCATTCTTTCCAGATACTTAGCCCATCTATCTCTCACTATCTTCTTAAATAACTTCCCTACTACACTGGTCAGTGAGATGGTCTGTAAATTAATGCATCCTCCTTGTTAATCCCTTTACGTATAGGGAGAAGTCACTTTTTTTCCACTCTTGAGGTACTTTTCCTTCCCTCTGAGAGCTTGCAATAGGCCTGTGCACTTTATCCACCAATTTCTCCCTACATTCCTTCAAAATCCAGTGAGATATTCCATCGGACCTAGAGCTTTTCTTATATATTGGGTTTGTAACAATTTCAGAATATCCTGTATTTCCACTTCTACATTACCTTGCACTGCTTCTTTTCACACCCTCTCCTTCCACATAGTCATTTTCCCTCCTGAAAACATGATTCATGATTCATGATTTGTCTTATCGGTTTATTGTACCGTAGATAACAGTGAAGTCGCCAGTTCTACGTTTCTTTGTTATTTACAGACGTGTGGTGCGTTAATACTTACATTGTACATCCATGATTTCAGGAAAGTTAGAAGGGGCTATCTGGAAAGTCTGTGTCATTTTGTGTCTTCATCTGTGTCATATTAGGGCTATAAATGAACAAATTACAAAAATAAAATAGAGTGGCGACCTTGCTATACCTACTACAGTAAAGTCGCCAGCTAGTATTTGAACCCAACAGTTGAGTCGCCACTCTGGGGAATTCAGGGAAATTAGAGGTAAAGTAAAACAAGTCCCTATATATATAACTGCGGAGATGCTTGGATATATAAAAATTCCTCTGCCAACGTGAAAACAAATTCTATTCAAGTTGAAAGATCTGGCAAGTTTTGTGTCCTGCCGCCCGAAAGGTGATCAGCTACGGTCTGTCATCGCGCGAAGAAAAACGTGAGAAGCAAAATGCGCAACAGTTATATTTGCAGATACAAAGCATAAAACAACGCTGAAACGGTTAGATTATACAGTCATGATATAAACTACTGTGTAACATCTTCAGTGGCACATAAAAATCAGTAGTGATGCTATAATTCGTAATATTTGGCACCTGGCGACATCACTGCAGGTGCGACTTCACTGTTATCTACGGTAGACCATCTCTTTCACTTTTAACTGGTTAATTTATTCTTTATGCCCTAGCTTTCTATTGACAATCGTAAAAACGATTTGGGTTCCTTTTTGAATATTTCTGCAAAGCCTTTTTCAAGGTTTCTTTGTTCTTTATAGATTCATACATATTCATTTCTAGTTCTCTTGTATTATTCTCCTGTTCCATCATTCATCTTCTCTCATCCATCTGTTCCATGCCAATCTAATGCTTTTTGCTATTTCACAACTTTTTGAGCCAGTCCTTCCAGGTCTTTCCCTATGAACTTTCCACAAGCTTATCAAACAGTGGTTCTGTAAAATTTCCAAATGTGTGTGTGTGTGTATAAATGTTTGTGTCTGTCTAAATGTGTCTCCGTATATGTACCCATGATCACATATATGTTCATGTGATCATAAGTTTTGTATGTTTGTGTTATTCATACTCTTTAGGCCTGATACAGCTCATGTGATACCAGTTTTGTCAACAATGCAGTGACAATGAAGATTAGATATGCTACACAGCAACATGTCTTTGGAAATTCAGACAGAATATTTGCAGGATAATTGGGTTGCAGTTATTTTCTTTCATCTATTTTTTCTATGGATGTTTTATTAGTTTGTCCAAAGACATTACTCACATCTCATAAATACATTAGCTGTGCTATGCTTGCTCCTCTTTAGTTTCTCTAACTGGAAATGAACACTGGTACAAGTGGTACATTCTCCACACTAAGCTACTTCCTCTTTCCATCCTGTTGGCAACTTCAGGAAGCATCTGTAATTTTGAGTCCCGAACATTACTTGTCAGTTTCCTTCCTGATTTTCTCTGTTTGCTTACAGCCTCGTCATGGATCTGGCAACTACTATCCTGTGGGCTGGAGAGTACGGCTCAGGTGGTGTAAGTACTTGCTGCAGTTCTAACATACGTCATGCTAGATCAGTTAGGTATTGCCACACCAAATGAGCAAACAGACTGGCCACACTCGCAACACCACACTGAAATTGCTCCCGCTGCATCCCAATCTATAGACGCTATGTTTATTCTTTCATATAATTCAATGGGTCCCTAGATCTAATGTTCAAGGAATTGGGTGTTGTGCGGTCGGTTGCTAAGTGGGAACTGGCTGTACTATAGACATTTGTTATGGACTTGAAGAAGTCATAGCAGCAAGGAGTGTACGTACATTACATCAATTAAAAGAAAACATCACTGATCCGATGCCTCTACTTTTTGTAAATATACTTTTCTGTGAAATATTGTTGTTAGAATTTATTTTGAAATCCACAGTAAGATTAATTTGAATACTTTATCTACAGCCTCCCAGCAGCACTTACTACTCAACTGTTCCTGGGGACATGACAGCCTCTCGCATGAGCAACAACTCTGCCTTTTCTCCCACCTATGATGATCCTGCTCGATCTGATGAGGAAAGTGACCAGTATGGAGGATCAACCTACTCAGGCGGCGGGCCATATGCTCGAGCCATTGACTCTGTGTCTCAGAGGGGCACTGCCAAGCGCTTAAGAAAGTGAATACTCCTGTGAAAGTGATGTATATACTGTTGTTACAGATTTTAAAGAGAAATTGTTAATACAAAGGTGGTGAAATGGACCGACTTAAGCAGCCAAAAATTAAACTGAAACAGATGAGGGATAAAGATTGATGATTTTCTTTTTAAGAGTGGAGGATATTCTCTGCAAAAGGTCATTACAATCAGCCCTTTACATCCAGTGGCGGCTCGGGGGCATAGGGCTGCGGAGCTGCAGCACCCCAGACACTCACGCCAGGTGATGAGCCTTTAGAGACAGCAGAATTGATACACTACTAACAAAAAATATCATAATAAAAAGTCATTATATGTTATTTTCAATACGTTACTAAGTGAATTTTCATAAAAACCAAACCTAAATGTAAGTCACTTTCATATTTGCTGTACGATTCCTGTCTGCGCTGCCGCCGCGCCCCTTGTGAAACCAAGAGCTGCAGCGAGCCAGCTTTTTAGTCTCGTCCCCAGTGCGTGTAGACGGTGTGCATACTACCGGGCCACAGGAGAACCGTGATCTGAAGGCGGTTTTCTCAGGGAGAGGCCCACCATGCACTCGGCGGTGTTGACCCTTGCGATTAACCCAAATGTGGTTAACTCGAGTGTGAATTTTTTGTTAGGGGGGTATTGCGTTCGGCATCCCCTTTTTGTTGAAAAAAAAAAGCAAAAAAAAGACGGTGTGTTTAAACGCGTTTTCTTTAATTACCCTATGATGATGGAAAACCCAGTGAAGTATTTGCAAAACATCAACTTATCCCAGCTGACATTAAATGAAAAGGACTGAAATCAAGCGGGGTTACCGACTTATTTTCAAGTAATACTGTAATTCTACCATCCCCCACTTCAGCCTTTCCCTCTACTACCAACACTACCACCCCCACCATCCCTTCTCCCACCACCATATACCATGCCCTGAAAATCCGTGAACATCAGCTACAATCATACCTGAGATAGGTAAAATTTGTGTAACCTACTGTTGTGTAAAGCTTGCAGTCCCCCCATTTTATTTTATCACGAGCGCCACTGCTTACATCTATTATTCTGGAGTTAAGCTACAAATTAGTACCTCATCAGATAATGAATTAATAAAAATATAATGCACGAGCAAAATCGAAAAAATTTATTATGATACTTTACAATGGGCTTCCTATGCAATGCCTGCTGATACAAGTACACGTTACAATATTGTACAGGAAATGTATTTTGAGTGATGATAAAAGGATTAAATGCTTGATGGTATAATGAGCAAGGAAAAAGTTTCAAGGAAAATAAATCTAGGGGCCTTGGTCAGATGGTGCAGTGTTCCCTGGGGCTCCTCCCTTGGCTTCTATTGGCCACAGGGGAAAACCCTCATGGATTTGTCAGTAAGTCACAGAGTAATCTGATGATAGTGATGCTCACACAGTAATGCCTTGTAGATAGTTCATAAAATTTTCATAGCTACTAATCCAGAATAGCCTCTGAATTTTCAGTCATCCCTAGGATATATATATATATTATTATAATATATATATATATATATATATAAAATATATATAATCCTATGGATGACTGAAAATTATATAAAATATATATATATATATAATATTATATATATATTTTATATATATAAAATATATATAATATATAATATATATTATATATATATATATATATATAATATATATATATAATATAATATATATAATAAATATATATATATATAAATTTTATATATATAACAGTTTGCGTGGATAATCTGTGCGCGCCTCCGAAAAGGGAATGTTACAGTATGACGCACCATGTTTTTAACAAAAATAATGTAGAATATCAACACTTACAATTGTAGTTAGTATTTCGTTGCGTAGCCCTCCTCTTGATGACCCTTTGAAGGCGACGTGGTACACTGTCAGCAAGATTTTGAAGGAACTCAGGCTTAAATTTTCCCAACACTTTTGGAGCTCCATTTCAAGCTTGGGGAGTGTAGAGGTGTCACGTGAGCGGAGTTTGCCTTAATGATGGCCCAAAGATTTCTATGGGTGAGATATCGGGAGTATTTCCTGGCCTGGCCAGTCATCTATTCTCCAATCTTTCAGTCATCAAGCCACGTATCACATCTCGAGCTGTGTGGCAGGATGCTCCATCCTGTTGGAAAATCTGTGCCTGTGTCTTTTCAAAGCAGGCCTCCAGGTGGTCATTTAAAAGATCGAAATACACCACTTTTTTAAACAGTTGTGTTCTTTTGGGGAAAAAAACTAAGTCCCAATACCATGAAAAGTAAAGCAAACCCCACACCATTAAACTGGGAGGGTGTTTTTTAGTCTTTGTGTGTAGCGAGGCTCGGTGGGGGTCTGAGCCGGGGCGACGGTACACTTTTGCTGGTCCCTCCACTCACACAAAATCAAAATGTGCTTTCGTCACTCCACAGCACAGCCCGCCACTTGTCGAGAGGCCAATCTCTGTATTTCTTTGCAAAGTGAAGCCTTTTTCTCTTTGGCGGTCATTTATCAGTGGCTTATTCCGCGCCCGGTAACACCTGTAGCCAAGGTCACGTTTCAAAGTTTCCTGTACAGTACGAAGCGACACATACCAAGAAGAGTATGATATACCCTCCTTCAGTTCTCTGGCTGTAAGGCTAGGATTGGCATCAAGCTGTCGCCTTAACACGCTCTGGTTCTATTACACGTTTTTTTTGTTTCCCAGGTGTTTTTTTGGGAGGGGAGATTCACCTCTCCGCCAGCCTTAAATCGGCGGAATCAAAATTTGCACTGTTCTAAGCTTTAGTCCTTTAAGCTTGCAAATTTCCTGTATTGATCCCAGCCTTGTAAAGATCAATGATTGCTTGAATCGTTGTGCCAATCCGTATGTTTTCCACCCATTATGTAATCCAGCAAAAAACAGGCAAAAACACGGGATGTAGGGGAACGCGGAGGCTATAAGTTCAAAATCATGCAAACTGTCAACCGCCTATGGAGGGAGGAGAGGGAGGGAAACCCTCCCTCCCACACACCGGTGAGTGTGCAAGATGATGTACGCGCTGTCAGACATACGATTCATGCCTTCTGCATTTTTTTATAGCTTGGAAAGCAACTTAAAATCTGCGCGGTAAATCTTGATGAACGGATTCTGGCGCCAAGATCATCCGCGCAAGCTTGTATATATATATATATATATATATATTATATATATATATATATATATATATATATATATATATATAATATATATATATATATATATAATATATATATATCATGATGGGGGAAAACTAAGGCAGAGATAAGACCCTTCCTTTTTTAATATTTTTCTTGATTGCTATATTTTCTTATGAAGGGAGATGTAAGTTATTTTCACTTATTTCAAGTGGCTCATGAAAACTTACTTTGAAAAGGCTAAGCAGTAGACAATAACTAAATGCATATTGGTGACTGATGCAGTAAATACTGTGCATTAGTATATAATGTTTCAGATGACATGTGTAATGCTGTAAGTATCAAGAACAAAGCTTGTAAGTGTGTTCGTATGTGGTTTTGATTGGATACTAAAACTTAATGGTACAGTATTAGTATTTACATTATTTAATTATAAATTATTTGAATTTTGTGTTGACGCAGGTGTTTTATGGCACTTAACAACTTTGACTAATCTGCTTTTGTGGTGTAGTATTTGTGTGCATCCACCAAGATGTCACTGGTAGAGAAAGGTTCTCCTATAATGGCAAAGTGCATCACTAATTTCTTAATGTCACAGTCCTTGAAACACTAAATTATTATCCATTACCCTTCATTATAGTTCATCCTAAACCAATACTAGTTTGCTACAGTTTGTTAAGAAAACTTACCAGCATCTTACTAGTTATGATTGTTTCTTTCTATCATGGCTATATTAAGATATTTCTATTGATGTATTAGGCTTCTCAAGTCTTAATCATGGGAAAGAGGATTTCTTAAGTGTATTAATTATATTTACATGGTAAAGTTTCATAGAGGCACTAACTCTATTACTGTAGTGCTTCATAAAAGTATGTATAATGGAGGCCCTATGAATGGATGCTGTAATGCTGAATCACTCTTGCAAGTGAACCGAGGCAGTATTCAGGGAGCGCAGGCCAGGGCTCCCTGAGCTCCTCTCCCCCCCCACCCACGTAATGGTGACCTTCCCACTAGACTCTCTGGCCTGGGTCATCTCTGAATGACTCTAATAACTCCACAGCCTCCAATCAGTTCTCAGAGGTGAGTGTGATCATGATCTTGTTCAACGCAACTATGGAGGTTGTAACATGATTTTTTAGTTTCACACATATAAATAGGTAATGGTGGTGTAATGATTAGCACACTTGACTCTTAACAGAGTGATCTGTAAAGGCCGGTTCAATTCCCATTTCAGGCAGAGAAACAATCTGAGTTTATCTTCTTCATGTTACCCCTCTTCACTTGGCAAAGAATAGGTACATGAAGTACCTATGAAGCCAAGGAGTTATGACCTCCAAATTTTGGCAGGGGCTAAAGGTAGCAATTCTTCACTTCTGTAGGTGTGAGTGTGTGTGTGAGTGTGGTGTGTATGTGGTGTGTTGTGTGTTGTGTGTGTGTTGTGTGTGTGTGTGTGTGTATTTACCTGTTGTAACATACAGGAAAAGAGCTATGCTCGTTACTGTCCCGTCTCCAAATCTACTATTATCCAGTCTTGCCTTTGAAGTCCTCAATACTTCTTGCATTAATCACTTTTGCATCAAGGTTGTTCCAGGCTCTATGCTTCTATACGGGAAGCTGTATTTTTTATATCCGTCTTGCATGTGTCCTTTTCAATTTCTTCTCATGACCTCTTGTACTTCTGTCGTCCCACACAAAACAGATCTTCTCTATCAATTTTTTCCAGATGCATTGATGCTCTATACACTGCTGTAAAATCTCCCCTTTCTCTTCTTTCTCAAGTGTAGGGAGTTTTAGTCTTGAAAGACTTTCTTCATATGGTAAATCTCTCAGGCTTGGAGCCATTTTTGTGGCTGCTCTTGATTTCTCAATCTTCCTTATATCCTTCTTTTTATGTGGTGACCAAATCACTGCCGCATATTCCAACCTTGGTCGAATCAGATATGTTATCAATTTCTGATCATCTCTTCATCCAGATATTTGAATGCCATTATTATATTCCTCAGCAACTGGTATGTATCTCCTGTGATCTGTTTATATGCTTCTCTGGTGACAGATTGTCCTTAATCCATACTCCCAGATCTTTTTCGACCTTTGTTTTGATTATCCATTTCATTTCCCATCGAATACTTCCTCTCTGTCTCTTTTTGCTATTGCCCATTTCCATCACTTTACACTTTTTGGCATTAAACTCCATTTCCCATAGTTGATCCATCTGAAAATCTTATCTAGATCCTTTTGTAAATCCTCACAGTCCTCTTACTTTCTACTTCTTAGTAATTTAGCATCATCAGCGAATAAACTCATATAACTGTTTACCTTCTGTCATATCATTTACATATACCAAGAACATCACTGGGGCCAATACTGATCCTGAGGAACTCCACTTATCACACTGCACATTCTGACTTTTGATCTTTATTACTGTTCTCATCTCTCTGTGCTCAAAAAGTCTTCATCCACTTCAGCAAACCACCCTTCAATCCTCCTACATGTTCTAGCTTCCAGAGCAGTCTCTTATGAGGTACCTTGTCAAATGCCTTCTTTAGGTCCAAGTATATGCAATCGACCCACCCCTCTCTTTCCTGTGTCACATCGATCACTCGAGTAAAAGCTCAATAAATTCGTTGTACATGACATTCCTCCTCTAAATCCAAACTAGCCACCTGCAAGTGTGTTTGTCTCTTCCAAATATTTCAACCATCTGTCCTTCACAATTTTTTCACACATTTTTGCCACTACACTTGTTAATGATACTGGCCTGTAATTTAGTGGTTCTTTGTCACCTCCTTTGTGAATTGGCACAATATTTGCTCTTTTCCAATCAAGCGGGACTCTGCTCTCCTTGAGTGAGCTCTCAATTACACTATGTAATTTTCCTGCTAGTTGGTTACTGCACTCTTTCATTATCCAGTTCGACACTCCATCTGGACCCGGGGCTTTTCTCACATCTTGACTTTCCATTAGCCTTTTTACTTCTATTACGTCTACTTTATGTCTTCCATTATATTTCTTTTGCTATTATATTTTTCGTTTTAAATTCACTTTCTCTTGTAAATACAGTCTGTAAGCACTTATCATCACCTCGGCCTGTGTAATGCATCTTCATACACTATGCCTTCTACCTTCAGCTTATCTATTCCTTCCTTGTTTTTCATTTTTCCATTAATATATCTATAGAAAAGTTTCGGTTCATTCTTACATTTTTCTATTATATTCCTCTCGTAGTTACTTTCTTCTTCTCTTCGGATTCTTACATATTCATTTCTAGTTGTTTTGCACTTCTCCCAAAGGTTGCTGCCACCTTTTTTCCTCCAACTATTCCATGTTTTTTCTCTTTCTAGTCTTGCTAATTCACATTTTCTGTTAAACCATTCATTTTTTTTCTTTTCTCTGATAACTATCCTTGGAACATAACTATTTATACCTTCGGTGTAAATTCGAATGAACTCATCCCATTTTTTCTGGTACTCATGCTGCATGGAAATTACTCCAGTCTGTCTCTCCGAAGAATGTTCTAATCCGTCAGTTCGCTTTTCCATAATTGTATCTTCCTTTCTTATGTTCTTCTTTCTCCCCTCTTTTTGCTATCATTATTCAAATTCAATAAGTACATGGTCGCTCTTTCCAAGTGGGCACTGATAATTTACTTTACTAATTACTTCCAGTTCTTTCGTCAATAGTAGGTCTAGTCTTGATGGTTCTTCGCTACCTCTGAATCTTGTGTTCTCTTTAATCCACTGAGTCATGATGTTATTCATTACCAAATCCAACAATATGCCACCCCATGAGTCTTCTCCTCCTTCAGTATACCATTCTTCCCAGCAAACTTCTTTGCAGTTAAAATCTCCCATCAAAATGATGTTCTCACTATTTTCCATCGTATTGTTTAAACATTTGCTTGTGTCTCTTATCATGTCTCCGTACTCCTCTCTCCCCCAGGAATTTGTCTTAGGTGGAACATATATGATTACTAAGTCTCTTATTCTTCCTTTTTTCATCACCAACTCTACCTTCAACACCTCTGCCATTCCTTCTCCTTTCTCCACAATTCCTACTACCACATCCTCCTTGTTAAACACCATTACACCACCTCCCTTTTTCTGGTTTCTGTTTCTCCTCCATACATTATATTGACCCTCCCCAACTGGCACATCCTCAGAATCACTCAGCTTCGTTTCTACTAGACCTAATATGTCTGGTTTCTTGGCTCTCAGGTAATCGTTTACTTCTGATAATGTTGACCAGCCCATTTATATTTGTATACGATACCTGCCATCCTACTTCATTTTCCTTTGAACTGTCTTCTCTTACTCTCTCTCTTTTAGATACCACTTCTTCAGTTTTTGGTCTAAAACTCTCCAATAGAATTTCTGTTTTTCCTCTTCCGTTCTCAATTAGTTTTTTTCTTTGGCTTCTTTAAACAGTACATTCAAACTGGCTCTTTCTTCCTCATCATATCTTTCTTATCCATATTTTCTTATATTCTTCTGTCTTGCCAGTTTCCATGCCTTAGACAATATATCTAGTGCTGTATTTTGTGACCTAAACTTAACTTTCAAGGGGCGGGCCCCTCCCTCTTCATATTTTCCTAACCTTTGTATCTCTTCTATTTCTTCTTCTACCTCCGTATTTCTTCTACTACTTTAAATATTTTTTGACACTTTCTTTTCTCGTCTTCTCTCAAATTTTTCTGGGCAGCACTTTTCCTTCAAACAAAAATGATGACACATTTCTTTTTGTCTACCGTATCTCTTACTAAATGTTCCTTTTGTTTGATTACTTTTACTACTTCTTTGGTCAGATTTTTCTTTTCATTTTCTTGATCTTCATTATCTGCCGTAAACTTCTGGTCTTTTCTTTTTCCATCTTCCATGTCTTCTTTCGTCTTTCATTCCTCTTGTGTAATTTTCCATTTTATGTACAGAATACATTTCAGCATGCAGTTCTCTACCTTTCATCGTCTGTTTTCCGTTAACCTCATCCACTCTATTTTCAAAAATCGTATTAATTATCTCTCCAGGACGAATACTCTTTTTTCCATCTTATCTAATTTCTCATTAGATCGTGTACCACATTTCCAGCATTATGACTCTTCTTTGGTCATTTTCAACCCTAATATGTCCTTTTCATTGGTTGCAAAACCATCAAACGGAGTTTGCGGGACTTTCCATCTTGTTTATGTTTTCACTGTCTATTTTTTCACTTTTTTTAGGCTAATCCTATGGAGACGGGACAATTTACTTCATAGCTCTTACCTGCAGATACTCAAGGTCTTTTGTGGTCATCTGCGTCCTTGTTTGGCCACAGCAGCAGTCACAATGGCCAGTTGTGTTGGAGCCCTCTGAGCAGCGTCTGTACCACAGCCGATCAGCTGACGTGTGGGTGTGTGTGTGTGTGTGTGTTGTGTGGTGTGTGTATATATAAACAGGGGCACACCCAGGATTTTTTTTGAGGGGGGCCAGAATTGCTTTTTCGCCAGCCAGTACAGTAAACTCACCAGATTTTTGCTAGCCTCTGGCTGGTAAATTTTTCCGCCATCAGCTGATCCCTTTTCAAACCTTATTTCTTATTTCTTGCTGAGAAACAATAGTTTTGGTAGTGTTAGATGCTTGTCAAGGCATTATGTGAAGCATCAGTGCAACCAAATCAAGATATTAGGTGTAACTACACGGGCAGGTGACGCGGATCGCTAGAACCGTAATAATATTTTATAACTGACTGCTAATGTATTCTGATATCTTACAA
>JACEEZ010021152.1:167500-178826 GCA_016584305.1 Chionoecetes opilio | reverse complement strand
GCCTACTTAGTGCGGAGTTTCTTCAAGGGCGGCTGAGGAGGCGGTGAGAGGGCAGGGTGGAGTGCCTCGAGGGCGTGGGTGTCGGAGGGGGGAGGGAGGAGGAAGATGAGGGTGGAGGGGCGTCAAGTGGCATGATCAAGTGCTTAGATTAAGTAAGAAGGTGGTGAGAGAGAGAGAGAGAGAGAGAGAGAGAGAGAGAGAGAGAGAGAGAGAGAGAGAGAGAGAGAGAGAGAGAGAGAGAGAGAGAGAGAGAGATGTGTGAGAGGGTGGAGGGCTATGGAAGTGATCTATTAACCACGCTTGAAGCTGGGAAACGAGGGATATATGAAAGTATGTGTAATCACCACGGTCTTGTACCACCACACACACACACACACACATTCCCTTGCTCAAGGGGAACAGTAAGCGCCCGAATTTCTTAGTGAAAAGTCCCCAGGAATGAGTGGGGCCGGGGATCGAACGCCCGACCACAGAGTGGCGCGTGACGCTCTAGGTCCAAGCCAGTCAGGCGTTGTCTACATATTTACATACATATATATGTGCGTGTGCATGTGTGTGTGTATGTGTGTGTCTGTGTGTGTGTGATAGTGCAAGTGCGTGCTGTATGAGCGTGGTTAGTTATATTATAATTTTTATTTGTGAGTGTATGTGCGTGTGTTTGTGCGCGTAGGTTTTTTCTCCCCTTTTATGTTGTCATTTTATATGTTAAGAGTGGCGTGTAGTGTGGTTGTGTGACGATAAGCCTATGTCTGTCTGTCTGTATGTATATGCTAAGTCCATAGTAGTGTAGTTGTCACAGTAGGAGAAGAGGAGAGGAGAAGCGGTGGGGCAAACTGCAGTATATTGTGAACCAAGAGTACGCACAGTCCCGTCACGGCTTGCAGTAAACAATTAGACGTGATAATTGCAGCATAGTGTTTCCCTTGCCATGTATGTATGTATGTATGTATGTAGCACTGCAACACCGAGGAATTAATAGTAGGTAACCCTCGCCACAGTCATCCATTTCCCACCCTATCACTCCCCCTCACCCTCCCTCCTTTTCCACACCTCCCCTTCCCTCCCCTTCACCCCCCCCTTAATCCCCCCACCACCACCCAGTCAGCCATCAAGTCCAGCCGGCAAAGACCGCTTCAGCCCTGTGGTTTGTGGATTAATGTATCTCCGGACGGGCGGTGGCGATTTATTATATGTATTTGTTTGTCCATGTCTACGTGTTGCCTTTACTTGTGACACTTCATTATGACACCTGTTTTAATTCTTTATTTTGTTGTGTGTGTGTGTCTTGGCGGGTAAAAGGGTGGGATGTTGAAATTACGTTTTTTTTCGTTTCTTTGTTGTTGTTGTTTTATCGGTTACTTATTGTATAGTTTTCTTATTTGATTCACTCGTGTTGGGGTTTCTATAAGTTGTTCCTGCATCATGAGCTATGACTTTCTCGACACCAGTATCCTGTTTATGTTTGTTTTATGTATGATGGGTATTATAATATGTATCTATCTATTTTAGAATGTATGTTATTTTGGTTACTACTGCTTTTGGCGTCATAACATTTATTCGTTAACTTTCAAAACATTTATTCGTTAACTTTCATTTCCTATAATCCATCTCAACCATTCATTACATAAGTTTTCTATGTCATCCACTTCGTCATCCACATCATTCCATCAGCATACTCACTCATCCTTCTGAATACTTATCATCCATACAATTTCTTTGTATTCCTTCGAAATTCACCCATTCATCCATATAGCTACAAGTAGAAAATGCTTCAGGGTAGCCCTGAGGACATGAAAAAAGGAAGATGACTCTTACGGGTGTTGTTTTGTAGATCAAGAAGTGTCAAGAAGAAGGGAAACAAGGCTAGTGTGGACATGGGAAAGATTGCGAAAGAATAGAAACAAGGTGGCAAAGATTCCTTTGGACATGATAAGATTTGGAAAGGAAAGAAACTAGGTGTCACTCAACATTTGTCCTACCACGAGTGGAGTCATCTTCGCCTTTTGGCATTCCGCCGCTATTTTCAGCATTTTCCCTCTTACATTGGCCCTTGCATCAGCTATAAGTCACGGCTGCTTTTCAGCTTTGTAGCAGTTCCATTGCGCTCCTGTTCCATTCATAGAAAGCGTTAGGACTGGCTTGTGCAACTGACGATGTATTTGGTGTGCTTACAACTGATCCGAGAGCCTTGCATACTATTGCTATTGATAAGACACCGGAATCAAGTCACCTCAAATAATTACGTGAAATTGTCGGGCCTCAGTCCCCCTGTGATACGTACCTAACCCCGAACCCAAGTGAGGGGTTGGAAAGCCCGGGCCAGTCTCTCAGTCTTACACTACTGCACCGTAGGGTACCGGATCCCATATGCCTAGCTTAGTCCTATTCCCAGTATGCACATTATGTCTCCTTCCGGTCTCCTTCCTGTGTCTTGAGTAACACTTGCCCCAATCCATGCTTACAACACAGTATCAGCTGGGAGGCTTCCATTTGTAAGGCAAGGGTTGATAGCTCCATGCCAAAAGGCGAAGATGACTCCACTCGTGGTAGGACAAATGTTGAGTGACACCTAGTTTCTTTCCTTTCCAAATCTTTCTCATGTTCAAAAACATCTTTGCCACCTTGTTTCTATTCTTTCGCAATCTTTCCCATGTCCACAATAGCCTTGTTTCCCTTCTTATCAACACTTTTTGATCTACAAAACAACACCCGCAGGAGTCATCTTCCCTTTTTCATGTCTTCAGGGCTACCCTGAAGCATTTTCTACTTGTTTCTCTCCTTTTCCATGTGAAATGTAAGGTGTGCACTACCTATGAAACATCAATGGTCCCAGCTCTTAGCCGACAACAATTCGTTATCGTTTCCGCTATAGTTTCTGGCTATAGGCACAAATGTAAAAAAAAAAAAATCTCCACACTTTACTGACTTTCACTGACTCCACAGCTGGGAAGCAACCACTCGCATCGACGTTTCAGGCACAACTAAGTGTGCGCACACAACCAGATGGGTGTCTCTCAGTACTAAACTTTGACGATCGTTTTAGGAATATGGATTGTATGAGAGGTATCGAATAATATATAAAATAAACTATAAATTTTGTCCATACATGAACGACGAAGCTCTCGATGAAGCTATAAAACGGCCCCATGGACCAACCACAGCACAGCGTTCGTTAGAAGCGCGGACAACATGTTCACAGGACACTTTCCTCTCTACGAGTCTCTTGGTCAGGGGTACACCGGCACTGCCACAAGGTGAAATATATTACACATCTGCCAGTGATATAATAATAGAGTAAACAATTGTTGAAACTATGAATACGTATATACTCTATGTAATTATACTCACAGGATATGACAATAACGTGTAGAAGATAGAAGACACAGACAGAGACAGAGAAGAAACTATGACAGACTAGTTACAGACAGACAGACAGGCACAGACACACAGACATATCCATTCGTGCCGTTTTCAGCCATTGATTGGAAAAGTTTCATTTGTTCTGACTGGGAGTATGAGAACTAAAGTGTTGGTGAGAGAGAGAGAGAGAGAGAGAGAGAGAGGAGAGAGAGAGAGAGAGAGAGAGAGAGAGAGAGAGAGAGAGAGAGAGAGAGAGAGAGAGATGAGAGAGAGAGAGGAGAGAGAGAGAGAGAGAGAGAGGGGAGAGAGAGAGAGAGAGGAGAGAGAGAGAGAGAGAGAGAGAGAGAAGAGAGATAGATAGAGAATATATATATACATATATATATATATATATAAATTAATCTATATCAGTCAATATACATGCATGCATACATACATACATATATACATACATACATACATACAGACAGACATACATGTGTACACAACCGTAGATATAATCAAGCCATACTTTCCCTAGAGCCATACGGCTCTGTTACGCCGGACTAAAACCCTCCTGAGGAGAGACAAGGAGAGGTATGTCAGGAGTCTCGCTGAGGATGTCGAGGGTCATTTGAACGCTAATGACCTCCGACCCGCCTACCGAGCCCTGAAGAAGCTCCGTTCCAAGTCTCCTTCTCGGGCGAGTGCTATTCGAACAGCAGATGGGCGCCTCGTGTCGGACATGGATGGGCAGATGGCTCGTTGGGCTGAGTACTTTGGGCAGTTGTTCACGGTGGACCCTCCAACTGAGCAGCTTCACACCACTGGGTTACAGGCAGTGGATGCCGATCCTCCCATTGACGAAACCGCACCCTCTCTTGACGAAGTCAGAGAGGCTGTAGCAAAGTTGAGGGGTGGAAAGGCAGCTGGTGTTTGTAATATCAGTGCGGAGCTCCTCAAAGCTGGGGGTAAGGCCATGATCCGCGGGTTGCATGCTGTCCTGACTGCCGTGTGGCAATCAGGTACCATTCCTCCTGACTGGAAAAGGGGGCTGGTCGTCCCTATCTGGAAAGGGAAAGGGGACCATCAGGACTGTAACAATTACCGCGGTATTACACTGCTCAGCGTAACTCATGGGCAAGGTGCTTGCCCATCTATTGCTGACACGAATTCGCAGTCATCTGGTGAAGCATCAGAGACCTCAGCAGTCTGGGTTCACGCCTGGTAAGTCAACAACGGACCGTATCCTAGCGCTTCGTGTCCTGGTGGAACGCCGACGTGAGTTTCGACAGGGGATGCTTGCAGCCTATGCTGATCTCAAGAAGGCGTTTGACTCAGTGCATCGTGAGTCACTCTGGTATCTTCTGCGACTTCGCGGAATTCCTGCAAGGACTATTGGTTTGATAACTGGTCTGTATTCTGGGACTGAGAGTGCTGTGAAGTGTGGGTCAGGTGTATCCGGCTTCTTTCCTGTGAATACAGTAGTGAGGCAAGGGTGCGTCCTTGCCCCATCACTTTTCAACGCTTGTATGGACTAGGTATTGGACAAGGTTGTAGATCAAAGTGATTGTGGAGCATCCGTCGGCAACACCAAGATCACTGATCTTGTTTTTGCCGATGATGCAGTAATCTTTGCTGAGTCGCTGGAGGTCCTGGTGATGGCTCTCGAGGCGCTGCACGAGGAGGCAAAGCCTTTGGGACTTGAGGTTTCCTGGCTCAAGACCAAGGTCCAGGTGTTTGGAGACTTACTAGATGAAGCAGTACAGTCTGTTCATGCGTGTGACGAGGACATTGAGATCTTGGAAAGTTTAAACATACCTTGGTAGCGCAGTCCATAATAACGGCGAGTCACGTCAAGAAGTCTTACGGCGGATTGGCATAGCCCACGGTGTTATGGACCCGCTCAGCGGGAGTATTTGGCGTTGTCGGTACCTGTGCAGGAGGACAAAGATCCGGATCTTCAAGTCGCTTGTGATCCCTGTCTTACTCTATGGTTGTGAGACATGGACACTAAATAGTGACTTGAAGAGACGAACCAATGCCTTTAGTAATAAACTTCTTGTTTGGTATTGGTTTCTGCTTGGTATGGGAAAGGAGCCTGCATGGGAACTCGCGCGTGGTGACCCCCGGGAGTGGCGTCGTAGGGTGGGCGAGGCGACGCGCTCCCCAGCGTATGCCCCCAATGATTGATTGATACGTTCCTACATTCATATATACCACCTACTTGAATTTGAATTACTACATACATTTACATTCCAATAATTGATTTATCTAAATTTGGTTGACCAATGTAAAACGGAGGGCTCTGTATGTGTGTGTGTGTGTTGGGGTGTGTGTGTGTGTGGTGGTTGTGTGTGTGTGTGTGTGTGGTGTGTGTGTGTGTGTGTGTGTGTGTGTGTGTGTGTGTGTGTTGTGTGGTGCGTGCGTGCGTGCGTGCGTGCGTGCGTGCGTGCGTGCGTGCGTGCGTGCGTGCGTGCGTGCGTGCGTGCGTGCGGCGTGGTGCCGTGCGTGCGTGCGTGCGTGCGTGCGTGCGTGCGTGCGTGCGTGCGTGCGTGCGTGCGTGCGTGCGTGCGTGCGTGCGTGCGTGGTGCGTGCGTGCGTGCGTGCGTGCGTGCGTGCGTGCGTGGTGCGTGCGTGCGTGTGCGTGCGTGCCGTGCGTGCGTGTGCGTGCGTGCGTGCGTGCGTGCGTGCGTGCGTGCGTGCGTGCGTGCGTGTGCGTGTGTGTGTGGTGTGTGTGTGGATGTGTGGGTGGGTGTGTGCGCGTGCGTGCGTACGTGCGGCGTGCGCGCGCTAGTGAATGTGTGTGTGCGTATTTGTTTGTGTGTGTGTGTGTGTATATTTTTTTTTTGTGTGTGTGTGACAGAGAGAGAGAGAGAGAGAGAGAGAGAGAGAGAGAGAGAGAGAGAGAGAGAGAGAGAGAGAGAGAGAGAGAGAGAAGGAGAGAGAGAGAGAGAGAGAGAAGAGAGAGAGACCTAAGAACATACACACAACTTAGAATATTGGAAAAAAGTCATCTTAATGCATCTTTAAAATACTGCAGCGCGCGTGCACACACACACACACACACACACACACACACACACACACACACACACACACACACACACACACACACACACACACACACACACACACACACACACACACACACACACACACACACACATACACACACACACACACACACACATTCTCGCATATACATCTTATCAGAGCTGGGCACTAAATACATTCAATCAATCAATCATTGGGGGCATACGCCGGGGGGTGCGTCGCCTCGCCCACCCTACGACGCCACTCCCGGGGGTCACCACGCGCGAGTTCCCATGCAGGCTCCTTTCCCATACCAAGCAGCTCTCGACAAGAAACATCAACTTGCCCCAGCCACGAGCCTTGTGGGCGCCCCCTTGGTCTCCTCCACGCCGGATTGTCTCTTACAGATACAACCCGATGGGAAGGATCGGTTTCAGGGTAGCGTGCCACATGCCCATATAGCCGAAGTTGGCGCTGACGGACTATGCAGGTAATAGGCCTCGATTCAGTCTCACGGTGCAATCGCTGATTTGACACGTAATCATCCCAGCGATACCCCATGATTCTGCGAAGACACTTATTACCAAAGGCATTGATTCGTCTCTTCAAGTCACTATTTAGTGTCCATGTCTCACAACCATAGAGTAAGACAGGGATCACAAGCGATTTGAAGATCCGGATCTTTGTCCTCCTGCGCAGGTACCGACAACGCCAAATATTCCCGCTGAGCGAGTCCATAACACCGTGGGCTATCCCAATCCGCCGTAAGACTTCTTGACGTGACCCGCCGTCATTATGGACTGCGCTACCAAGGTATGTAAAACTTTCCAAGATCTCAATGTCCTCGCCACACGCATGAACAGACTGTACTGCTTCATCTAGTAAGTCTCCAAACACCTGGACCTTGGTCATGAGCCAGGAAACCTCAAGTCCCAAAGGCTTTGCCTCCTCGTGCAGCGCCTCGAGAGCCATCACCAGGACCTCCAGCGACTCAGCAAAGATTACTGCATCATCGGCAAAAACAAGATCAGTGATCTTGGTGTTGCCAACGGATGCTCCACAATCACTTTGATCTACAACCTTGTCCAATACCCAGTCCATACAAGCGTTGAAAAGTGATGGGGCAAGGACGCACCCTTGCCTCACTCCTGTATTCACAGGAAAGAAGCCGGATACACCTAACCCACACTTCACAGCACTCTCAGTCCTAGAATACAGACCAGTTATCAAACCAATAGTCCTTGCAGGAATCCCTCGAAGTCGCAGAAGATCCCAGAGTGACTCACGATGCACTGAGTCAAACGCCTTCTTGAGATCAAGCATAGGCTGCAAGCATCCCCTGTCGAAACTCACGTCGGCGTACATTGAATGTATTTAAATACTAAATACTAAATACATGGGAGAAATGTATTTAAATACTAAATACTAAATACATTTTACGAATGTATTTAAATACTAAATACTAAATACATCAATTGTATTTAAATACATTTGTAAATAAATTTTAAAATTACACAAATTTTAACATGTCCGAAAAAAATGGATTTCCTTAGGATTTCCTTAGATTTTGGGTTTCCTTAGAAATGTCCTTCTCAGGCCTAAATTTCCTAAAAATAAGGAAATTTCCTTGAAAGTGGAAACATTGGTTCACATTAGCATCAGGATTGCCAGATAGTTGGGCGGGTTTATGGCCAAATTAACTGATAAAGAAAGTATTTATATATATATATATATATATATATATATAATATATATATATATATATATATATATATATATATATATATATATATATATATATATATATATATATAATATATATATATTACGAGTATTTAAATACAATGTATTAAAATACTCATAAAAGTATTTAAATACTGTATTTAAATACATGACAGCCAATGTATTTATGAATACACTTCTAAATACACAAATGTATTTAAATACGTATTTAAATACAAATGTATTTAAATACTGCCCAGCTCTGCATCTTATTTCCTCTCATCCTTTTCCCTCACTAACAAGCGCCTCTCACCCCAAGGTCGAGGGTCACTTATAGTATATACATCAACACCATTTACTTCCTCTTCCGTGTGTTGGCTTCCAGGTGGCGGCGGACGATCCGGACTCAAAGCAAAGCAGGCACGGATCTGTAAGCTTGTGTTTGCGTTTGTAAAGGAGGTTCTCACACTAATCCTACGAGAGTTATGATGCTCTGCTCTGGTCTGCAGTAACAGTGCAGTTTATACAAGGGTTATATATAGTGTGGATTTGTGTTTGGGGTTAATAATAGTGGTAAATTTATGATGTTTTTTTTCTAAAGTGTGTCAAGGGGGGGGGGGGTGCATGTGTGGTTGTATGAGTGAGTACGATGCGTGGATAATTGATTCAATGACTTAGTGATTAGTATGAAGTGTGAAGTTCTCTTGTGGTAAATAGAGGTACAGGTGATACAGGAAGGGAAGAATAGAGGTACAGGTGTGACAGGAAGGGAATAATAGAGGTACAGGTGATACAGGAAGGGAAGAATAGAGGTACAGGTGTGACAGGCAGGGAATAATAGAGGTATAGGTGTGATAGAAAGGGAAGAATAGAGGTACAGGTGTGACAGGAAGGGAAGAATAGAGGTACAGGTGTGATAGGAAGGGAAGAATAGAGGTACAGGTGTGATAGGAAGGGAAGAATAGAGGTACAGGTGTGACAGGAAGGGAAGAATAGAGGTACAGGTGTGATAGGAAGGGAAGAATAGAGGTACAGGTGTGATAGGAAGGGAAGAATAGAGGTACAGGTGTGATAGGAAGGGAAGAATAGAGGTACAGGTGTGATAGGAAGGGAAGAATAGAGGTACAGGTGTGATAGGAAGGGAAGAATAGAGGTACAGGTGTGATAGGAAGGGAAGAATAGAGGTACAGGTGTGATAGAAAGGGAAGAATAGAGGTACAGGTGTGACAGGAAGGGAAGAATAGAGGTACAGGTGGGACAGGAAGGGAAAAATAGAGGTTAGGAAGGGAAATGGGGGGTAGACGGGACACGGGCGCAATAGACGGATGAGGAGAGGGGGGGGGGGTGCAGGGAAATAGACCTAAAATCAAACTTCAATTTCCACGTTGAATATTTTTTTCTTTTTTAAATCGACAAATGAATGACGTGTGTGTTTTAAAACGTCATCCGTCCATGGAATATTCGTTTTAATTATGAATTCCATCAGTGAGTCTACGGTTAAAATACTCATTATGCTTTCCATTAGTGTCACGGTCATTAGCAACCAATGGATAGTCATGGAGGCTAAGGGGTGGAGGGAGGGGCGCGCGGGGGGGTGTATGGGGGGGAAGGGGAATTACGGCTCTTTTATGTCTGAGTTGTGATTGTAATTGACATCGCAGTTTCCTCGGCAGGGTGGTGGTGGTGGTGGTGGTGGTGATGTTGGTGGTGGTGGTGGTGGTGATGTTGGTGGTGGTAATGATGGTGGTGGTGGTGATGGTGGGTAGTGGCAAAGCCTTCTCTATGTAAAAGCCTGCGCCTGGGAGCGCGGGATGGACGTGACGTCACGAGCTGAGGCTGCTCCGCGAGTCAGTAGGAGCCGAGCTTTCAGCATGTGAGGATGTACGGGCGGTATAAGATATACTGTTATCTTTGGAAATGTTTGTTCTATAATATTATCAAATAAAAAACCGTAAAACACACTAAAGAAATGCCATTATGAGACTCTCAAGAAATATGCATGAACTTAAACTCTTCGCCATTTAATATTTTACTCGCAAACATTTTACATGGTGAATACCAATAGAAGCGGAATTTAATTAGCTTTCCATTGTTATATTTTGTTTTCTGATAAATGAATTAGAACCATACATACATTAGCGTTAACTAAATAAATAACATCATCAAACGGGAAAAATTACCCGATTTCATGACCTTTTTTGTTAGTTAACGCTAATTTATGTATGGTTCTAATTCATTTATCAAAAAACGAAATATAGCAATGGAAAGCTAATTAAATTCCGCTTCTATTGATATTCTCCATGTAAAATGTTTTATAGCAAAATATTAAATGGCGAAGAGTTAAAGTTCATACATATTTCTTGTGAGTCTCATAATGGCCTTTCTTTAGTCTGTTTTACGGTTTTTTATTTGATAATATTATAGAACAAACATTTCCGAAGATAACAATATATCTTTTATACTGATAAACATATATTAGGTACGAAACTACCCGATTTCATGATGTTATGTATTTAGTTAACGCTAATTTATGCATGCTGCTAATTCATTTATCAGAAAACAAAATATAGCAATGGAAAGCGAATTAAATTCCGCTTCTATTGATATTCTCCATGTAAAATGTTTTCGAGAAAAATATTAAATGGCGAAGAGTTTAAGTTCATGCATATTTCTTGAGAGTCTCATAATGGCATTTCTTTAATGTGTTTTACGGGTTTTTATTTGATAATATTATAGAACAAACATTTCCGAAGATAACAATATATCTTTTATACTGATAAACATATAATTAGGTAGGTAAACTTGTCATCTCGGTGGCCTCGTACAGACGTCGTCCGTGACGTCATCAATCTCAGGCGCAGGCCTTTACATACAGACGGCCTTGGTAGTGGTGGTGGTGGTAGTAGTAGTGGTAGTGGTGATGATTGTTGTGGTGGTGTCGTTATAATGGTTCGCTGTCTTATTTCATGTTGGATATATTTTTGTAATTGTTGTTGCTGTAATTATTAGTATATCATTATTGTAATTACTGATATTTAGAGAAATTGGAAGTACGTATTTACTTACATGTTATATATATCCATGAATGTATGATATAGCCTATTAATTATAATGTATGATGTATATATGTGTTATTATGTATAGTATATGTGTAATATATGTACTTGCATAGTAAATATTGTGTCTGGCTGGGTCTCTCCTCTCTCTCTCTCTCTCTCTCTCTCTCTCT
>JACEEZ010021152.1:157500-160000 GCA_016584305.1 Chionoecetes opilio | reverse complement strand
GGAAATGGAGGTGGAGGTGTGTACTGGGAGCCGAAGTTAAGGTGTGTGAAGGTGTTTACTATAGGATAAAAGGTGGAGACGTGTGGAGGTGTGTACTAGGATATAGGATGGAGGTGTGTATTGGGAAATGAAGTGGTGTGTGGAGTGGTTTACTAGGATATAAGGTGGACATGTGTTCTGGGAAATGAGATGAAGATGTGTGGAGGTATGTACTGGGAGATTAAGTGAAGGTGTGTAGAAGTGTTTACTAGGATATAAGGTGGATGTGTGTACTGGGAGGTGAGGTGAAGGTGTGTGGAGGTGTGTACTGGGAGATGATGGTGTGTGGAGGTGTGTATTGGGAGATGAGGTGATGGTGTGGAGGTGTGTACTGGGAGATGATGGTGCGTGGAGGTGTGTACTGGGAGAAGAGGTGAAGGTGTGTACTGGGAGATGATGGTGTGTGGAGGTGTGTACTGAGAGATGAGGTGATGGTGTGTGGATATTGGTACTGGGAGATGATGGTGTGTGGAGGTGTGTACTGGGAGATGATGGTGTGTGGAGGTGTGTACTGAGAGATGAGGTGATGGTGTGTGAAGGTGTGTACTGGGAGATGAGGTGAAGGTGTGTGGATGTGTGTACTGGGAGATGAGGTGAAGGTATGTGGAGGTGTGTACTGGGAGATGAGGTGATGGTGTGTGGATATGTGTACTGGGAGATGATGGTGTGTGGAGGTGTGTACTGAGAGATGAGGTGAAGGTGTGTGGAGGTGTGTACTGGAGATGAGGTGAAGGTGTGTGGAGGTGTGTACTGGGAGATGAGGTGAAGGTGTGTGGAGGTGTGTACTGGGAGATGATGGTGTGTGGAGGTGTGTACTTGGAGAAGAGGTGAAGGTGTGTGGATGTGTGTACTGGGAGATGAGGTGAAGGTGTGTGGAGGTGTGTACTGGGAGAAGAGTGAAGGTGTGTGGAGGTGTGTACTGGGAGATGAGGTGATGGTGTGTGGATGTGTGTACTGGAGATGATGGTGTGTGGAGGTGTGTACTGAGAGATGAGGTGAAGTGTGTGGAGGGTGTGTAACTGGGGAGATGTAGGTGATGGTGTGTGGAGGTGTGTACTGGGAGATGATGGTGTGTGGAGGTGTGTACTGGAGAAGAGGTGAAGGTGTGTGGATGTGTGTACTGGGAGATGAGGTGAGGTGTGGGAGGTGTGTACTGAGAGATGAGTGATGGTGTGTGGAGGTGTTGTACTGGAAGAAGAGGTGAGGTGTGTGGAGGTGTGTACTGGGAGATGAGGTGATGGTGTGTGGAGGTGTGTACTGGAGATGAGGTGATGTTGTGTGGAGTGTGTACTGGGAGATGGTGAAGGTGTGTGGAGGTGTATACTGGGAGATGAGGTGAAGATGTGTGGAGGTGTGTCTGGGAGATGAGGTGAAGGTGTGTGGAGGTATGTACTGGAGATGAGGTGATGGTGGGTGGAGGTGTGTACTGGGAGATGAGGTGATGGTGTGTGAAGCTGTGTACTGAGAGAACAGGTGATGGTGGGTGAGGTGTGTACTGGGAGATGATGGTGTGTGGAGGTATGTACTGGGAGAAGAGGTGAAGGTGTGTGGAGGTGTGTACTGGGAAATGAGGTGATGGTGTGTGGAGGTGTGTACTGGGAGGAATGAGGTGAAGGTGTGTGGTAGGTGTGTACTGGAGAGAGAAGTGATAGGGATGGGTGATGGTGTGTGGAGGTGTGTACTGAGAATGAGGTGATGGTGTGTGGAGTGTGTACTGGGAGAAGAGGTGAAGGTGTGTGGAGGTGTGTACTGGGAGATGATGGTGTATGGAGGTGTGTACTGGGAGATGAGGTGAAGGTGTGTGGAGGTGTGTACTGGGAGAAGAGGTGAAGGTGTGTGGAGGTGTGTACTGGGAGATGATGGTGTGTGGAGGTGTGTACTGGGAGAAGAGGTGAAGGTGTGTGGAGGTGTGTACTGGGAGATGATGGTGTGTGGAGGTGTGTACTGGGAGAAGAGGTGAAGGTGTGTGGAGGTGTGTACTGGGAGATGAGGTGAAGGTGTGTGGAGGTGTGTACTGGGAGATGAGGTGAAGGTGTGTGGATGTGTGTACTGGGAGATGATGGTGTATGGAGGTGTGTACTGGGAGATGAGGTGAAGGTGTGTGGAGGTGTGTACTGGGAGATGAGGTGAATCTGAGAAGTGTAGACTATGAATTACCCTCATGCAGAAAAAAAGGGATATGAAAAATGATTAATTAGTGCTACAATCTGTGTATTTGCTACCTCACTGTTATCATTATTATTATCAGTAACAGTATCATATTAATAGTTAGTTTTTCGGTATCATTCTGTATAACTGTATAATAATTTGTATGTTAATATAGGTGTACCATCACCATCACCATCCTCACCACCACCATCCTCACCACCTCACCACACACATTTTTCTTCACACATCCCTACCTCATTTATCTGCGAACGTCATGTATTATTGTTGTTGACAGTTGACTGCCGTTGGGGTG
>JACEEZ010021152.1:112500-117500 GCA_016584305.1 Chionoecetes opilio | reverse complement strand
ACCTGCAGGAGCGCGAAAACATCAGGATCTACGTCCTACGGGCAATCACTGGCTTAAAAAAGGGGGCCAGTTTCCAGGTGAAGCGCACCTTTTACATTCACGCCATCCGCTCACTCCTGGACTGTAGCGCTCCATGCCTTATTTACCTTACGAACACCCTACACCAAAAACTAGAGGCCACACAAAACAGCGCCCTGAGAGTCATCATCAACGCCCCCAGATGGACTAAGGTCTGCAACCTGCAGCAGGAGTGCAAGGTAGTCCCGACTCGGCGCCGTATCGAAGAACGGAGCCTGCCTGCTCGCCAAAATGACCCACCTGCCCTACCCTTACGCCCCTCCCGCCAAGGTTGCAACTCATCTTGCCAGGCCCCGCAACAACCTTCGGCGGCAATGTTGGCCAGCGTGCGCTGCAGAAGCAATTCTCACTATGGGAATACACGAAACCTTCCTCAGTAAGGGCGAGGACTTCCCTCACCCGAACTTCGCTACGCCACCGCCTTGGAGCCCTCCTCCAATCACCACATCACTCCACAGTCTTGAGCGCCCAAAGGCACACTGGCTCCCCGCGGCCTTACGCTTGGAAATGCGACAGGTCATGGAGGACTTGACGACCCCTGCCTCCCTCACTATCTTCACAGATGGGTCAGTAGATCCTGCCACAGGAGCAGCGGGAGCGGCTTTTGTGAGCGGACAAACCACGAAACAATGGCGTCTAACAGATGGCGCCAGCTGCCTCCAGGCTGAACTAGTCGCCATTCGTGGCGCTCTTCACCACGCCCTGGAGAGTCACTCCCCTCATGTCATCATACACACAGACTCAAAATCCTCTATCCAGGCCCTCAGAGACACACAGCCGCAGGACAACATTCACCTCCTCACTTCCACTCTTCTTCTGGCCCAGCGACTGGCTGCACGTGGCTGCAAAATCACCCTCAATTGGGTTCCCAGCCATGTAGGCCTTAGTGGCAACGAAGCAGCTGACAGAGCTGCAAAATCAGTCGCTGCCCTCCCCAGCCCTACTACGGCTGTTCTGCCCAGCCTCTCCCAAACTCTACTTAAAATAAAGTCTGCCTCGCACGCCTTGTCCCGCCAGCAACACGAGGCCACAGTCGCCCTGTCGTCACCCTCAGCCTCCTGGTCTCTGCTGCAACAGCTTACCACCCCTTTCCCCAAGACCCATCCATCGCCCCACACGTACGGGACCGACTACACCGTCTCCACCTCAGCTTTCCCTGCTCTGAGGAAATCCGCCAGGGCGCTGTGGACATCACCTGTGATCACTGCCAGGTCACCTCCCCTTTGCACTCCAACACTACCTCCTGAAGTGCGAGGCAACCTCCCACCTCAGGGAACGCCTCCCACCTCATCCGCAGCCTGGACATCCAGGTGCTGCCGCCACTGCTGTTGCGGTAATCAGATCTGCCCCTCTGGCCACTCTCATCTCCACCGTTCGGGAGTACCCCCCCCCCCCAAGGTAGCTCCAACACTGCCTTTTTTTATTATTTTTTTATTGTAATGCCATAATTCGCTATAGGCAAAAGCTCGCGTCAACCATAGTGTTGACAAAATATTAACAACAACAGAGAGAGAGAGAGAGAGAGAGAGAGAGAGAGAGAGAGAGAGAGAGAGAGAGAGAGAGAGAGAGAGAGAGAGAGAGAGAGAGAGAGAGAGAGAGAGAGAGAGAGAGAGAGAGAGAGAGAGAGAGAGAGAGAGAGAGAGAGAGAGAATGTGAGTAACTGAGAAAGAATAGTCAAAGCTGATATAACGAGATAGAAGTAAAAAAAGAAAGAAAAACAAGCAACCAAATAAAGAAATAAACAAGCAAGCAAGCAAGAAATAAATAAGAAAAGAAGGAAAGAAAGAAAAAGTAAGTAAACAAACTCGAACAAAAGGAAATACGAAGATAAAAAAGAAATAACACGAAAAAAGGGAAAAATATGAACTAGGGAATAAGAAAAAAAATCAATAAGTCAGAAGCCCGGAAATTACCCAAGGACTCAACCTTCTTTAGATGATAAACTTCAACAATAATAGAAAAATAATATGGGAATTATTTATAAGGACATGACCGACCTATCACTCCCTTGCTGACGTTGAGGGAGTGTAAGGCATGGGCGTGTAGAAGTCATGGGCGGCCTGTTGTAATTGTGTTGGTGTTGTAGAGGTGGGTTGAGAAAGGTGTGGGCGTCTGATAATGGCACTGAGGGCGTGAATGGGATGTTTTTAGAGTTGTAGATTACGACATGTTGTGAACGTAGATATGAAATTATTTGTGATTTTGTCATTATGAGTTATTTTGCATTTTAAGTTTGGTATTACAGTTCAATTAATTTTGCAATATTCTCTCTCTCTCTCTCTCTCTCTCTCTCTCTCTCTCTCTCTCTCTCTCTCTCTCTCTCTCTCTCTCCTCTCTCTCTCTCTCTCTCTCTCTCTCTCTCTCTCTCTCCTCTCTCTCTCTCTCTCTCTCTCTCTCTCTCTCTCTCTCTCTCTCTCTCTCTCTCTCTCTCTCTCTCTCTCTCTCTCTCTCTCTCTCTCTCTCTCTCTCTTTTTTTTTTTTAGCGCTCCTTTTTCTTCTTCTTTGTCTTCTTATTCTTCTATATTCCTTCTTAACCCTCAAAGATCGGTGGCGAGATTCTGCGTGATATTCCCTAGATATGTACAGTGGCCGCCAAATGTTGTGGCGGTCTGCACGGGTCGGCATGATGCACCGGCCGCCAAATTAATAACCTTTCAAATGTTTTTTCACGCAACTCGAGCAAGCGGAATTAAAAAATTGATGACATGGCAACCAGACACTGACACTTAGCAACACCGCAAGGGGTATGCCGGTAAGACCGTTAAATATAAGCAAGTCAGTGCAGTTTTAGAGGACAGTGAGAGTGCAAGTACTGCTTCCCTTTCGTCATTTGTTACGAGGATATTTTCAAACTGTGCAATCGTTTATTGCGTTATGGTTCCTCGGCGCATTATATCCTAGGATACTATAAGCTCCATATGTGCCTTGCATAGGGCTGGGTTTGGTGCAAAAGCTATCGTGGAACAGACAGGAGTTGCAAAAAGGACAGTTGAGCGGTGGTTAAAACATTGTCGTGATGCCTTGGACGGAGAGACGCCTACACACTTAGCGAAGACTGGACGGCCAAGAAAATGTAACTCAAAGACTTTACATGTTAGAAAAAGGCAGCTGAATGTCAAACCAACAAGCACAGCACGTGAAGTTAAGGAAAACAATCCTGCCTTACTGGGTAATATTTCAGTGAGAACTGTGCAGCGCTATGTGCTACGTGATCTCGGACTATTTTCAAGATCTGCCGCTGTAAAGCCACTCCTGACTCCTCGTCACAAGATAAAGCGACTCACTTTTGCTAAAGAACACAAAGACTGGTCTCTTGAGAAAGTTCGACGCATATTATAGTCTGATGAAAGTGTCCTTACAGTGACAGGAACTAACTTTGCAAAAGTGAGGCGACCCAAGAACTCAGACCGACACGACCACGGTACACCGTGGAGAGAGTAAAGCCCGGTTCCCATCTTTTCGCTTGTACGGCCGCCATACAACAACAATGACGTCACCATCATCACCGCTTGAGTGGTATTTGTGGTAACTGGGCACAGTTGGCAACTCCGCTCGAGCGGACACCGCCGAGCGGGAGAGATGACTTGAATTTAACTTTGTACGGCGGCCGTACAGCGGTACGGCGGTGCGGTAGACTTTGTTGTGACGTCATTGTGACGTCTTTGTTGTTGTACGGCGGCCGTACAAGCGGGAAGGTGGGAACAGGGCTTAAGACACCCATATTCTCTCATGGTGTGGGCTTGTTTTTCATATTATGGAGTGGGTAACCTCGTATTTCTTGAAAAAGGTGTTACTGTGGACAGTGAGCGATATTTAGACATCCTGCATGACAATCTTGAATCCTGCTACGACAAGTGTAGGGCAGAAACTTTTATGCAGGACGGTGCCCCATGTCACAGGCAAACGTTGTTAAGGAATGGTTGGATATGTGTGCTATCGATTGCTTTGACTGGCCTCCTAATAGTCCTGACTTGAATTGAACCCAATAGAAAATCTTTGGTCTATAATGAAAAGGAAGCTTCAAGAAGTGGACACTAGCTCAGTGGCGAAGTTAAAAGCTGCACTGTTAAAATTATGGGAGGAACAACCAAAGGAGCTTCTTCAAAAACTTGCAGACTCGTTACCTAACCGACTGCAGGAAGATATAAAGAAGAAAGGGAATGTAATCAAGTACTAGGATACCGGTAAGTTACACAGTTTCTTGATTTTTTATGTTTTACGAATATTTTGTGGGATTCCTCCTCCTATTTTTCCTACTCTTAGCATCTTCCTTCCTCTCTTACGGGTTCTTATTTCCGCTTACCCTCCTCATTTTTTTTTCCGTGTTCTACTGAAAGAGAGAGAGAGAGAGAGAGAGAGAGAGAGAGAGAGAGAGAGAGAGAGAGAGAGAGAGAGAGAGAGAGAGAGAGAGAGAGAGAGAGAGAGAGAGAGAGAGAGAGAGAGAGAGAAATGGGAATGCTAACGCGTATTTAATGTAATTTATTCCCTGTTATGTAAATATGTTGCAACGCGAGACATTTAAAGGATTTACTGTGTATGTGTGTCTTTGTGTGTGTGTGTGTGTGTGTGTGTGTGTGTGTGTATTCATCTAGTTGTTGTATTTTACAGGGCCTGAGCATCGCTCGTATGGCCCCGTCTCCATATCAACAATTTTTTATCATTCATCCTTAGTGCTTAGTTTTGGCCGAAGCCACCACTCTGGAGAGCAGGTCACGAACCCTGGTTAACACCTGGTACCCATTCACTGCTGGGTGGACAGGGGCTTGGGTTTTAAGGAAACAGACAATCTGTTTCCGCTCCGCCCGGGGATCGAACCCGGGAATTCTCGGTTGTGAACCGAGCGTGCTTCCCCTACACTACGGAGTACTCATTGTGTGTGTGTGTGTGTGTGTGGTGTGTATGTATCTGTGTGTGTGTGTGTG
>JACEEZ010021152.1:102500-105000 GCA_016584305.1 Chionoecetes opilio | reverse complement strand
CACACACACACATCCACAACACACACACACACACACACAGCACACAACACCACCCACCCACAACCACACACACAACACACACACACACACACACACACACACACACACACACACACATATATATATATATATATAATCATCCTCATCATCTTCGAAGACGCTATTTCAGAGGACGATCTCCCTCCTCCTCCTCCTCCTCCTCCTCCTCCTCCTCCTCCGCCGGCAGGACACAAAGGCCCTGTGTTTGCCTTCCCTCAGAGATATTGCTCCCGTATGATGCTCCTTCAACAATGGGCACTATTAATGTTGGGGCTGTCCCGGAGGAGGAGGGGGGTGGAGGAGGAAGGTATGAGGAGTGGGGGCAGAAGGAGGGGAGGGGGGGAGGAGGAAGAGGGGGGAAGAGGAGGAGAGTAGGGGGAGGAGAAGGAGGAGGTAAAACTAGTATATTGAAACAGAGCACAAAGCAATGAATAGGAAGATAATTAATATTCGAAATACCGAAATTCAATCTATCCCCAAAAAATCCTCAATAAGGTATATGCATACAAGGAAACATTATAGGGGTAAACAAGAAAAAAAGAAGGAAGAAAAAACACAAGACCAAGAATAATATCAGCAAGAAAATGGGACGAGAAAAAGACGATAAAGCAACGATATCATAGCCTAGAGCAGTGGTTCTTAACCTGGGGTACCTGTACCACCAGGGGGTACGAAACCAGAACAACCTGAGGGTACAGACTGCTGACCATATTTTCAATTCAGATTTATAAGGAGCTGGAATTATATATTTATTAATTATTTTGTCTGTCAACAATTGTCTTAACCACCTGAGTCCCAACGGTTCATCATTAAGTCATACTAAGTAACTTTGTAAAATATATAGTTACCGCATATGTTTCCGTTTTTTTTTCTTTTTGCCGTTGCCGTCATCGAGTTTTCCTGATACTCGTGTGGTAACGTGGTTCCTGCGTCTGTTTGCTGCCATTTGGTATGTTTTCATTACCAATCGGGTAAATTTGTGTCATAAAAAATCCATCTGGTAGTGAATCATATGATTTGGTATTGGACCTTAAAGTTGATAATGAAGAAGAAATATGGTAAGAGAGCAGAAAACAACCCTTATATTTTTATTTCCCCTCAAAACTATTAATGGATGGGCCTTAGCTAGGTTAGTTGTTTTGGTGTCCCCGCACTGAAAGTGCATAATATATGGCCAGAGGGTCAGGACACGAACAGACTTGTGTAATACAAGTCGCGTCGCCGACCAGTCCTCCACCGCACCCGCTTGGCGGCAGTTGGGCTGAGGACTTTGTGACTGTTGAATTTATCACATGTCCAAGAGGAAAAGGATCTTATGAATTCGGTCGGTATGGACCCAACGGTACCAATGCCGACCATTACTCCTTACTCTAATTATACCTTTTTTTTGACCGTGTTACGAGACAATTCATTTGAATATCAAAGGGTACGAGCACTCAATGTTAGAACCCACGGTCTTAGAGTAATAGAAAATAAACAAATTGAGAGGGAAAAATACCAAGTAATAGCTGTGCATCGTCTTAATTAAGTAACCCCGTGAGAATTATATTAGCAGGCGGAGGTGGGTTGAGGTGTATGTCAAGAGCTGGAGGTATATTGTTAGGGGATGGAGGTGGGCTGCAAGAGGGGTGGAGACTGGTGTAGGGGGATATAGATGGGTGGAAGTGGGTATCAAGGGGTGGAAGCATAATGTTAGTGGCCGTAGGTATAGGTGGGTGGATGATGGGTGAAAGTTGATATAAGTGGGTGGAAGTGGGTGCCAAGGGATGGAGGCATAATGTTAGTTGGTGGAAGTGGGTGGAGGTGGATATAGTAAAGGTGGATATAGGTGGGTGGAAGTGGCTATCAATAGGTGAAAGCATAAATGTTTGTGGGTGTAGGTGAATATAGGTGGGTGGAAGTGGGTGTCAAAGGGTGGAGGCATAATGTTAGTGGGTGGAGGTGGGTGGAGGTGGATACAGATGAGTGGCAGTAGATGGGTGGAAGTGGGTGGGGGTGGGTGAAGATCTTTCATTTAGAGGAGTGGGTGGGTGACCTTGAGGTGTCTATTCTCTCCGGTCTCAGGCGAGTAGGCTCTTTCTTCTTCCCTCCTCCTCCTCCTCCTCCTCCTCCTCCTCCCCCCACTTCCTCCTCCTCCTCCTCCTCCTCCTCCTCCTCCTCCTCCTCCTCTTTCTCCTCCTCCTACAGATCTGAGTCGCTGGTGCAGAACGGTGCTGAGTCAAGGGATCTCTTTGTCTCTCACGACCCCCTTTTTTCTTTGTCTCATTGGTTTTTCCTCTCTCTCTCTCTTCTCTCGTCCTCTCTCCTCTCTCGCTCTCTCTCTCTCTCCTCTCTCTCTCTCCTCTCTCTTCGTCTCCCCATCTCTCTCTCTCTTCCTCCCCTCTCGTCGCTCTCTCTCCTCTTCTCTCTCCTTCTCTCGCTCTCTCTCTCTTCTTCGTCTCTCTCATCTCTTCTCTCCTCT
>JACEEZ010021152.1:80000-92500 GCA_016584305.1 Chionoecetes opilio | reverse complement strand
TTATGCATCTCTGCTTGTTTCCAATCCTTGCTCGCTGCTCTCGCTCTCTTTTTTGTATAAAGTCTTGCTGTATCTCTCTCTCTCTCTCTCTCTCTCTCTCTCTCTCTCTCTCTCTCTCTCCTTCCCCTCTCTCCTCTCTCTCTCTCTCTCTCTCCTCTCTCTCTCTCTCTCTCTCTCTCTCTCTCTCTCTCTCTCTCTCTCTCTCTCTCCTCTCATCTCTCTCTCTCTCTCTCTCTCATTCTCCTCCTCTCCTCCTTTTTTTTCAGTCTTCTTTCTTCTCCTCTCTCTTCTGTTCTTTCTCTCTCTCATCCATTCATCCTCTCTCTCTCTCCTCTTCCATCTCTCCCTTCCCTCTCTCTCTCCTCTCTCCTCTCTCTCATCTCCTCTCTCTCTTCTTCTTCTCTTATCTCTCTCTCCTCCTCTTCTCTCTCTCTCTCTTCTCCTCCTCATCACTCATCTCTCTCTCTCTCTATCTTCTCATCCTCTCTCTCTCACCTGTTTCTATCTCTTCTACTCCTCTCTTCTCTCATCTCTTCTCATCTTACTCGTTCTCTCCTCTCTCCTTCCTTCCTCTCTCCCTCTCTCTCTCGTCTTCTCTCTCTCTCTTCCTCCCGTTTCTCCTTCCATCCATATATCTCTCTCCATTTCTCTTTGTATGTATTTATCTTGTACTTCGCTCCTATCTTCCTTGTTTCTTCCTCTTTATTTTCCTTCCACTCCTATATACTCCTTCCTTATTTATCTTCGTTCCATTCCTCTATCTATGTATGTATCTTGTACTTCGCTTATATCTAGCTGTCTTCCTTGTTTATTTCTCTTTTTTTTTCTTCGTCTCCTATCCATTCCTCCCTTATTTCCTCTGCGTTCCCTACCTGACCACTCTTCTTCCACTTTTCCTTCCCCCCTCTTCGTTCCCTCCTCCCTCCTTGCGTTCCTCTAAACCCCCATCTCACTACCTTCCATCCTCCCCCCAGTACGTGATTGGCCGCCGGGTTTCCTCCCTGACCGCCAAATCCTGCACAATCCTCCCTAGTATGAACAGCCGAGCAGCCTTTGAAGGGAAGTGGCATTCCCTGAGGGGGATGAGGGGAAGGGAGGGATTGGAAGGTCTCCTTATCTGTGTATTTCTCAATCCTTTGTTTATTATGTTTATCTTTTTTGTCGGTGTTGTGTAATTGTTGTAATGAAGATTTGGTGTGTATGTGATGTGATGTGTGTTTACCTAGTTGTGTTTGCTTAGTTGTAGCATACAGGGTCTGAGCTATACTCGTGTGGTCCTGTATCAGTATCTATATTTACCTAGTATATTTGTATTATTGATGCACACTTCCTGATGCTATCACTTATTTTTCTAGTTCATATCAGGCACCTATACTTCTAAGGGGGAAAACTTTATCTGTTATATTCAAGCACATTCTTTCTCAAATGTTTACTTGTCCCCTCAAATATCCAGTCTCTTTTTGTTCTCTCTAGGGTTTTCTGTCAACTTCTTCTAAATTATTTAACAATAGGTACATACTACTCTATAATTATATATCTTCTCTTCTTTATTTTTCAAGTGTGTGTGCGTGTTTTGCGTTTTGCGTGTGTGTGTGTGTGTGTGTGTGTGTGTGTGTGTGTGTGTGTGTGTGTGTGTGTGTGTGTGTGTGTGTGTGTGTGTGTGTGTGTGTGTGTGTGTGTGTGTGTGTGTGTGTGTGTGTGTGTGTGTGTGTGTGTGTGTGTGTGTGTGTGTGTGTGGTATCATCTAGTTGTATTCATCTAGTTGTATTTTACAGGGCCTGAGCTACACTCGTATGGCGGCTACGTCTTCATAGCTACATTTTGGTTTATTTATTGTGCTAACGTGAACTAAAGGAGCGTGAGCTGGACTTAGGGCGTGCGTTTTCAGCGGCGGTACATCGTTCGTGACGGGGGTTTAAGGTCTGAGGCGTGCGCAGCACGTATCAGACCTTAAACAAGCTACGTTGGGTAAAAAATTACGTTCACTGACTGACGATTCTCGAGTTGCCAGCGTTTTTGACCCTCTACAACTTTGTCTTCAGTGAAATTTTTCGAATCTGTACCGTAAATGGCCTTTCTGTAAGGAAAACCGCCTTGCCTCGCCCCGCCCCGCGTCTGTCATATATATGACAAACATATAGTCCTTGAGCCAACCGGCCATATTTTGAAGTGAATGCTCCGGCGGGGGGAGTAATTCTCATTATGATTTTCCATTAGGGCAATATCTCAGGTATCAGAAAATGCATGATGGACATCTGAGAACGGTAGCTTAGTGCCCGGATGGACGCCATCTTTGAAACCACCCAGCGCGAAAATGCCCATTTGGTGGGGTACATTGTTGCACGTGTATCTGGACTTCTATACTAGCTTGCAGTGCATTGCGAGTTTGCAGTGCATTGCCAGGGCTTCATGCATGGAGCGGGTGTGACACTGTTAGTGCTCTGGCTAGCCAAGGAAAGATAAAGGCTTTGAAGCTTGTGCAAGCGAATGATCTGTATCTTCAAGCATTCACAGATCTGGGATCTTCGTGGAATGTACCAACAGACGTCTTCAATAGCATTCAGGCCTTCACGTGTCAGCTGTACGCCAGGAACACGAAGATCGTCGGTGCTAATTCACTCCGTTATCACATGTTCTGTGCAAAGAAGGGCCAGATCGAATCTGGACAATTGCCGCCTTGTGAAGACTCCTTGATGCAGCATACGCTTAGGGCCAACTATCAGGCGGCTATCTGGCGACGCAGCCTCGAAAACCTGCCAGACGTCCCAGCACCATCAGCAGGACATGGCTGGGAACTCGATGATGGCGGTTCGCTCAAAATCCGATGGATGGCGGGTCTACCAGCTCCAGATGTCGTCTTGAATCTCATCTCATGCACATGCAGAAGGACGTGTCGACCGTCAGATTGCTCCTGCATACTGAATGGGTTGAAGTGCACTGTTGTGTGTAAGCTGCAGGGATGCTCCAACATGGTGCAGGATGATGCTATCGTGGCTCAGGATGCCAATGACTCTGATGGCGACTCTGATGATTAACTTTGTGTGCACTGTATATTGTATAGCATATGTTGTTCTCTATTATAATGCAGGCCAAATTGCCTGAAAATCTTTATAGACAGATAAACGGTTTAGCAAAATGTATAATTTGGAAGATCATACCGGTGTTATTTGACTAAAACATGACATGTTCAATGATACCTCCGCTTGCTTATTAGGAATATACATCGTATGGTGTTAAAATCAGCTCCATACGTCTTTCCAAACTCTAGTAATGAATAATTAATATAATTGGCGGCCATTTTGAAATCCAAGATGGCCACCAAAGTGCAGATTTCCTATGTAACAATTTCCGCCTGCTTATTAGATATCGTATGGTGTTAAAATCCTCTCCGTACGACATTCCTAACTTGCGTTATCGTCAGAATAGATAATGCCAGCGGCGGCCTAAGTCATTTTATGCCTCTTTACATATATTTGTTGTAAACTCGTGGTGGATGATATGTTGTACTTGTTGAGTTATTTTTATAGACAGATAAACGGTGTAGCAAAATGCATAATTTGGAAAATCATACCAGTGTTGTTTCACTAAAAAAAGTACAAGTCTAATAATAAAATATTGAAAAATATATGATTTTTTTTCGATAATTGATTTTTATAATAATTAATCTATAACAAAATGCTTCATATTATTTTTTATTTAGACGGTACACATTGGACGTATATTTAGTCGTCAACAGCACATCGATAGCTAGTATAGAAGTCCAGATACACGTGCAACAATGTACCCCACCAAATGGGCATTTTCGAGCTGGGTGGTTTCAAAGCTGGCGTCCATCCGGGCATTAAGCTACCGTTCTCAGATGTCCATCACACCTTTTCTGACACTTGAGACATTGGTCTAATGGAAAATCATAATGAGAATTACTCCCCCCGCCGGAGCATTACTTTTGGTCTGGCTCAAGGACTAATATATATGACAGACAGATATATTATATAATATATATATATATATATATATATATTATATATATATATTATATATATATATATATATATATATATATATATATAATATTTTTTAACAATAGGGGAACGTGAGTTGCGATTTCGACCGTTATTTTCGTTCTGACGCGTTTATTTGAACTTTAACGGCAAACTAACTGTTCGAATACATGTTTTGCTGTATGCTAAAAGTGATGTTATATAAAACCGTCAAAAATGCTCCGTGACTGGCGGTTCTCGAGTTGCCATGTATGCATTTTACGGTTTTTTCGTTCTGACGAGTTTATACAGCTCTTTTAGGCCAAATGACCGTAAACATATTTTGAGCTACGTATTTTTTACTATCTTTTGCCTGCGAAATACGAACGCTCTACGACTAACGGTTTGGGAGTTAGAGTGGCCACAACTAAATATATTCCTCGGAACCTTTTTCGCTGGCTATTGCATGGCGTCTGTCGGTGTAAATATTGGTCTAAATGCAATTTCGAGACCACACTCCCATAGAATTTTTTTGCGCTCTACAACTTTGTCTTCCGTGAAATCTTTTGGATCTGTAAGGTTAGTGCCTTTTTTTTGAGGTTTTTATTTATATGCATACAAAAACTATTCTACCTCCACAAATATTCATCACTGGGAAACTAACAACAACAGTTATTTACACTGTCATTATACACAGTTGTTACTGAGATCATTTTTACGTATATATGTAATTAACAAAACAAAAAATTTCCGGCTGCAAAATTCCTCAATTTCGGTTTTTTTTTGCCTTCATTTGGTTTTTCGCATTTTACTACGAAATTATTGACCTAAGAAGAAATATGACCGAATTAAATTATGTCCAGTTTCGCAAGATCTACCCAATGGCACAACTCGTTTAGTCCTAACATGTCACGTTTTTTAGATATATCGATTTTTTTACTTTTTCAAAAGCATTGATTTGTGGCCTTATTTATGCAAGAATTTTATTTCCGCGTATACCATTGGGACGGCTGTCAAGATTTGCATATTTTATGTTCAATACAGTTTTGTCCTTACGTTTATGGTTCCTGAGATATAATGAAAATTTGATTTTCCAAAAAAATCCTGGGCCTAGCTAGCTAGCCTTCAGATTTTTGGAGAAATTAAATATCACCCGATTTGGATGAATGTTGGTTTATAGTGTTTTTTTCTGATGCTGATCACGAATCTGGTATTTGTTTTCCGATATTTGGTTCTAAACGCAATTTCTTGTCCTATGTAAGCTTATTTACCCCCGTAAATGTATACAAACATGATTCAATCTCTACAAATATTCTTCACTGGGAAAACTACATAGAACAACAATTACTCACATTATCATTATACACAATTATTACTGAGATAATTTTCACGTAGATATGTAAATAAAAATAAAAATTCTGGCTGCAAAATTCCTCAGATTTTGCGGACACGTGCCCTACAGACATCGTTGGTTTGTTCTTAGTGCTTAGTGATGACCGAAGCCACCACCCCGGGAGGCGGATCACAACCCCCAGCTAACACCCAGGTACTCATTCACCGCTGGGTGGAGAGGGGCTTCGGTTTTAACCCCTTCACACCCAGATCTTTCCTTTGCTATAAAATGTGTATGGTGTCAAGCCATAAAATTACGAAAAGTAACTGAATAAACCTAATTTGTTAGTGGTTAAGGATACTAAACAGGTCATATCTATAAAATATTGCTTATAGTCACAAACAAATCGTCTAATAGTACCCAAATAACAATGGAAATTACGTTCTAGGTCTCAAGGGGTTAAGGAGACCGCCCATCTTTCTTCACTTCGCCCGGGGATCGAACTCGGGATTTCTCGGTTGTGAACCGAGGGTGCTGACCACTAAACTATGGAGTACCCGTAGTGTGTATCCGTGTGTGTGTTTGTGTGACTTGTGTGTGAGTGTGTGTGTTTGTGTGTGTGTGTGTGTCATCTATCTATTATATTAATAAAAGCGAAAGTGTGTCTGTCTGTGTGTGTGTGTGTGTGTGTGTGTGTGGTATAGGTTCCGCCCCCCGTGGCGCAAACACCTCATATGGCACATTTTTGGAATCAGGTTGACCAGGGGAAGGTCATAAGCCCACTTATGAGATGATCCGATCACTTTTTTTTTTTTTTTTTTTTAGCAGCCTATTAGCGAGAATTGTGAAAACAAAAGTAGGTTGCGAGAATTGAGGAAGCCTTGATGTAGGGTGATGGGTAATGGGTGAGTGAATGGGTGGGGTGATGGGTAATGGGTGTGGGGTGATGGGTGAGTGAATGGGTGGGGGGTGATGGGTTGGGGGTGATGGGTGAGGGAATAGGTGGGGGGTGATGGGTAATCTATAATAATATAAGCAAAAGTGTGTCTCTCTGTCTGTCTGTCTGTCTCTCTGTGTGTGTGTGTGTGTGTGTGAGTGTGTGTGTGTGTGTGTGTGTGTGTGTGTGTGTGTGTGTGTCTGGTATAGGTTCCGCCCCCCGTGGCGCAATCAACTCATATGGCACATTTTTGGAACCGGGTTGACCAGGGGAAGGTTTTAAGCCCAATTATGAGATGATCCGATCTTTTTTTTTTTTTTTTTTTTTTTAGCAGCCTATTAGCGATAATTGTGAAAAAAAAAAGTGGGTTGCGAGAATTGAGGAAACCTTGATGTAGGGTGATGGGTAATGGGTGAGTGAATGGGTGGGGTGATGGTAATGGGTGTGGGGTGATGGGTGAGTGAATGGGTGGGGGGTGATGGGTTGGGGGTGATGGGTGATGGGTGAGGGAATAGGTGGGGGGTGATGGGTATTCTTCTATATTAATAAAAGCGAAAGTGTGTCTGTCTGTGTGTGTGTGTGTGTGTTGTGTGTGTGTATAGGTTCCGCCCCCGTGGCGCAAACACCTCATATGGCACATTTTTGGAATCAGGTTGACCAGGGGAAGGTCATAAGCCCACTTATGAGATGATCCGATCACCTTTTTTTTTTTTTTTTTTTTAGCAGCCTATTAGCGAGAATTGTGAAAACAAAAGTAGGTTGCGAGAATTGAGGAAGCCTTGATGTAGGGTGATGGGTAATGGGTGAGTGAATGGGTGGGGTGATGGGTAATGGGTGTGGGTGATGGGTGAGTGAATGGGTGGGGGGTGATGGGTTGGGGGTGATGGGTGATGGGTGAGGGAATAGGTGGGGGGTGATGGGTAATCTATAATAATATAAGCAAAAGTGTGTCTCTCTGTCTGTCTGTCTGTGTGTGTGTGTGTGTGTGTGTGGGTGTGTGTGTGTGGTGTGTGGTGTCTGGTATAGGTTCCGCCCCCCGTGGCGCAATCAACTCATATGGCACATTTTTGGAACGGGTTGACCAGGGGAAGGTTTTAAGCCCAATTATGAGATGATCCGATCATTTTTTTTTTTTTTTTTTTAGCAGCCTATTAGCGATAATTGTGAAAAAAAAAAGTGGGTTGCGAAAATTGAGGAAACCTTGATGTAGGGTGATGGGTAATGGGTGAGTGAATGGGTGGGGTGATGGGTAATGGGTGTGGGGTGATGGGTGAGTGAATGGGTGGGGGTGTGATGGGGTTGGGGGTGATGGGTGATGGGTGAGGGAATAGGTGGGGGGTGATGGGTAATGGTAAATATAAGCGAAAGTGTGTCTGTCTGTGTGTGTGTGTGTGTTGTCTGGTATAGGTTCCGCCCCCCGTGGCGCAATCACCTCATATGGCACATTTTTGGAACCGGGTTGACCAGGGGAAGGTTTTTTAAGCCCAATTATGAGATGATCCGATCATTTTTTTTTTTTTTTAGCAGCCTATTAGCGATAATTGTGAAAAAAAAGTGGGTTGCGAGAATTGAGGAAACCTTGATGTAGGGTGATGGGTAATGGGTGAGTGAATGGGTGGGGTGATGGGTAATGGGTGTGGGGTGATGGGTGAGTGAATGGGTGGGGGGTGATGGGTTGGGGATGATGGGTGATGGGTGAGGGAATAGGTGGGGGGTGATGGGTAATGGGTGAGTGAATGGGTGGGGGGTGATGGGTAATGGGTGAGTGAATGGGTGGGGGGTGATGGGTAATGGGTGAGTGAATGGGTGGGGGGAATACATACATTTCTACATCCGTGATTTCAGGAAAGTTAGAAGGGGCTATCTGGAGAGTCCGTGTTTGGTGGGCCTTCGGCCCACTAAACACAGGTGGTGGGCCAAAGGCCCACCACTAATAGCCCTCCGCAGGAGCTAGCCAAAAAGTCCGCCCGGAGGGCGGCTTTGCGGCTAGTAATAATATAAGCGAAAGTGTGTCTGTCTGTGTGTGTGTGTGTGTGTGTGGTATAGGTTCCGCCCCCCGTGGCGCAAACACCTCATATGGCACATTTTTGGAACCGGGTTGACCAGGGGAAGGTCATAAGCCCATTTATGAGATGATCCGATCACTTTTTTTCTTCTTTTTTTTAGCAGCCTATTAGCGATAATTGTGAAAACAAAAGTGGGTTGCGAGAATTGAGGAAGCCTTGATGTAGGGTGATGGGTATTGGGTGAGTGAATGGGTGGGTGATGGGTAATGGGTGTGGGGTGATGGGTGAGTGAATGGGTGGGGGGTGATGGGTTGGGGGTGATGGGTGATGGGTGAGGAATAGGTGGGGGGTGATGGGTAATGGGTGAGTGAATGGGTGTGTGGTGATGGGTAATGGGTGAGTGAATGGGTGGGGGGTGATGGGTAATGGGTGAGTGAATGGGTGGGGGGTGATGGGTATTGGGTGAGTGAATGGGTGTGTGGTGATGGGTAATGGGTGAGTGAATGGGTGTGGGGGTGATGGGTAATGGGTGAGTGAATAGGTGGGGGGTGATGGGTAATGGGTGAGTGAATGGGTGGGGGGTGATGGGTAATGGGTGAGTGAATGGGTGGGGGGTGATGGGTAATGGGTGAGTGAATGGGTGGGGGGTGATGGGTAATGGGTGAGTGAATGGGTGGGGGGTGATGGGTAATGGGTGAGTGAATAGGTGGGGGGTGATGGGTAATGGGTGAGTGAATGGGTGGGGGGTGATGGGTAATGGGTGAGTGAATGGGTGGGGGGTGTGATGGGTAATGGGTGAGTGAATGGGTGGGGGTGATGGGTAATGGGTGAGTGAATGGTGGGGGGTGATGGGTAATGGGTGAGTGAATAGGTGGGGGGTGATGGGTAATGGGTGAGTGAATGGGTGGGGGGTGATGGGTAATGGGTGAGTGAATGGGTGGGGGGAATATGTACATTTCTACATCCATGATTTCAGGAAAGTTAGAAGGGGCTATCTGGAGAGTCCATGTTTGGTGGGCCGAAGGCCCACCAAACACAGGTGGTGGGCCGAAGGCCCACCAATAGCCCTCCGCAGGAGCTAGCCAAAAAGTCCGCCCGGAGGGCGGCTTTGCGGCTAGTATAGTATAAATCTCCCGTTCCATTCCTCTTATTAAAAAAAATCACATGACTGCGTCAGAATATTAGGAAAAAAACAGCAAACCAAATTAATTAATCTCTGGAAGCACTTTTCTTTTTAGCATCAGTATGTAAATATAACCAAGCGAGTATTGAAATCACGTCCAATCCAATCACACTCATTCCCAACACTAATAAGCCTAAAACAGTAAATCAGATTATTTAACACAACCGGGAAAAAAAGTAATAAGGCTTGATCAAAATTCTATAAACTCGTGAGTATATACTGGTGTTTTAGATGAAATGGACTACAGGGAAGTGTCTTTTTCGTGTTTTCCAATCTCTGGTTTTTTTCATGCATTGTTTTCGATCGGAGGGTTAGGCATCGCGTAGTTTTCAGCATTGTGGTTGACTGGCGGCTTGGAATCGACACACGGATGAATGGATGGTGCTAACAGGTGGTGGTGGTGATGGTGGTGGTGATGGTGTGAGTACAAAGGAAGAACAGAGAGCAACAGTCCTACAGGGCTAAACAAGGCTCCCTGTGTGACTACTTTTTAGCCCTATAGTTTCTACATGTTATAGGCACAATAATATTAAAGTTAAACGGTGATGGTGGTGGTGGTGGTGGAAGGTAATAGCAGCAGTGTTGGTATTAGTAGTAGTGGTGGTGCTCCAAGTATTGGTAAAAGTAGTGGTAGTGATGTTATAGTTATTAATATATAGTAGTAATAGGAATGGTGTATGTAGTGGTGGTGTAGCAAGTAAGTGGTAGTAGTAGTAGTAGTAGTAGTATAGTAGTAGTAATAGTAGTAGTAGTAGTAATAGTAGTAGTAGTAGAGAGCTTCACAGAGAGGTGTCACTCGGGCCGCGCCATTTTGGATTTTGAACAGGTGGCGCCGCTATGCGGATGGTGCATTCCGTCAAAAGTGTCACAATGCTTATATCATTACTGTGCACGGTGTTGTGCCTTTTCAATACCCTAAGACGCAAATATATGTAGTATTACGTTAAAATAATGAACTGAAGTGGTTACAGGGTTCCCAGAATTGGGAGTTCCTCTAAATTTGGGGGGGGGCTCATAAGTGTCAAAATGCTTATATCATTACTGTGCACGGTGTTGTGCCTTTTCAATACCCCAAGACGCAAATATATGTAGTATTAAGTTAAAATAATGAACTGAAGTGGTATTGATGGATGTGTGGAAATTATCCACCAAACACCCTCGCATAATTGGTAGAGTGGTAGTTTGTTTCCCTCCCCCCCTAGTGAGAGGTATTTTCCGCTCATAATAGGAGGGCGCGTATAGGGATATGTATATATAATTGTAATGGTAATGGGTAATAATTAAGGTAGTTTAAGTAAATGATGAGTACTGGGATAAGATAAATTAATATTCCCAGTGGTTAATAAGCATTGCACTTAAATAATTAGCACCTTGATTTTGAAGCGCGGTCATTGGCCGCCGCCCATTAGATTCTAGGCCACCTGACATGATACACGTGTCATAGGTATTGGTAGCGGGGGTCTCGCCCACCTTGGAGAATCAGTACACCCAGACCCTCCGTGAGGATAACATCAATCTAATATACGTGCTTGCTTGTCTACAAGTACAAGTACCATTCCAGTTCCCGTGAGAGTAACATCTCTTTGATCTTATCTGATTACATTGATAAGAATTGTATAAAGACTCTTTTGTACATATAGCTTAAAATCAAAGGACATGTGTAAAGAAACAACACTGATAACAATAGCCGTGCGTCAAGTAACTTGGTGTGAAAGCCCTTCTGACGCCGTAACGAAACACTCGCCTCCGCCCCTCCGCTTCTGTATTTCACGGGCGGCCTCGATCCCGGCGACCACTGCGGATCACAAGACCATTGCAGTATTAATACAAGACCTACAGCCCATTTTTAACCCACTATCCACCGATAAGTATCCTAGTTAGTTGATTAGCTAGGGTATGGAGTCGGGCAGGGATATATGGGTTTGATGTTAGGTAAGAGAACTTTCAAATTAAATATGTATGTGACATAAACTCCCACAGGATGTATTTTTTTGTTATTACACCTTTTGTTCCTTTTGTATTTCATACCGAAGTCCCGTCATTCCAATAAATTGTCTCCAATCTCAATACCCTCTCTCCCCCCACACATTTTGTTTTGGCTGAAGTCAAAATGGGTGGGTGGTGATGGGTAATGGATGAGTGAATGGGTGGGGGTGATGGGTAATGTGTGTGGGGTGATGGGTGAGTGAATGGGTGTGGGGTGATGGGTAGTGGGGGAATGGGTGGGGGGGTGATGGGTAATGGGTGACTGAATGGGTGGGGGGTGATGGGTAATGGGTGAGGGAATAGGTGGGGGGTGATGGGTAATGGGTGAGTGAATGGGTTGGGGGTGATGGGTAATGGGTGAGTGAATGGGTTGGGGAGATGGGTAATGGGTGAGTGAATGGGTGGGGGTGATGGGTAATGGATGTGGGGTGATGGGTGAGTGAATGGGTGGGGGGTGATGGGTGATGGGTGAAGGAATAGGTGGGGGGTGATGGGTAATGGGTGAGTGAATGGGTGTGGGGTGATGGTAATGGGTGAGTGAATGGGTGGGGGGTGATGGGTAATGGGTGAGTGAATGGGGGGTGATGGGTAATGGGTGAGTGAATGGTTTGGGGGTGATGGGAAATGGGTGATTGATTGATTTAATGCCAAAAAGGTGAATGTGCCAGACAAGGGAAATGGGTGAGCGAATGGGTGTGGGGTGATGGGTAATGGGTGAGTGAATGGGTGGGGGGTGATGGGTAATGGGTGTGTGGTGATGGGTAATGGGTGAGTGGAGGAATTCCCTCCCTTCTTTGATTCCTTATTTCTTTCCTCGTCAGTTCCTCTTCTTACTCTCTTCATCCCTCCAATTTCTTCCTTACTCCTTGTTCCTCCTTACCTTCTCTCATATTTCCTTCCTTCCCTCTCTCCCACCTTCCATTATCACCCCATCATTACAAAAAGGAGGAGCGATTCCTCCTCTATCTGCACGGGCGACTGTCAGTGCGTGCACCAACCGCTAGGATCGCTGTCGTCCATGAAATGAAAATGGCGCGCCATGTTATATCGCCCGAGTGACACCTCTCGATGAAGC
>JACEEZ010021152.1:65000-70000 GCA_016584305.1 Chionoecetes opilio | reverse complement strand
ACATAAGTACATGTTTCCTTTTCGTATTAGGGTATGCTGCAAAGAATACTGTTTAAGTATAACCCAAAAGTTATTTTTTATTCTTTTTTAATAAAAAAGGCATCACACCATACACCATAATCACAAAGAAAAAAAATTTAAATTTAAACATAGATAAAAAAACCCGAAGAAAAGAAAAACAGACACAGAAAACAGAAAAAATAAAACCGGGAAAAAAAACCCCGGGATTACACGTATGAGTGACAGGCTGATGGATAGAAAACACAAGTCAATGAATCACACCAACATTCACTTCACTTAACTCTGGCCATCTGTTTACTTCCTGTCTTTCCCGCCCGATCTCCTTCACTCTGTCCCTCCTTACTTTCCCTGTTTCCCCTTTCTTGATCTTTTTTTTCCTTTGTTTTTACCTTCTTTATTGGTCTTTTTTTCCTTTTGTGTTTTTCCTTCTTCTATCTGGTTTTTCTTCCTCTTTCTTTTCTCTTCTTTTCTTCTTTCTCTCCCTCATCTCTCCTCTCTCTTCTCTCTCTCTCTCCTCTCCTCTCCCTCTCTCTCTCTCTCTCTCCTTCCTCTCTCTCTCTCCTCTCTCTCCTTTCTCGTCTCTCTCTCTGTCTCTCTCCCCTCTCTCTCTCTCTCTCTTCTCTCTTTTCTCTCATCTCTCTTTTCTCCTCTTTCTCTCCTCTCTCTCTCTCTTTTCTCTCTTCTCTTCTCTCTCTCTCTCTCTCTCTCCTCTCTCTCTCATCTTTTCTCCTCTCTTCTCCCCTCTCCCTCTCCCCCTCTCTCCCCTCTCTCTCTCTCTTCCCCTCTCTCTCATCTCTTCTCTCTCTCTCTCTCTCTCTCTCTCTCTCTCTCTCTCTCTCCTCTCGTCCCCTTCTCTCTCCTCTCTTTTCCCCTCTCTCTCTCTCCTCTCTCTCTCTCCTCTCTTCTCTCTCTCTCTCTCTCTCTCTCTCCCCTCTCTTCTCTCTCTCTCTCTTCTCCTCTCTCTCTCTCTCCTCCTCTCTCTCTCTCTCTCTTCTCTCATCTCTCTCTCCCCTCTCTCTCTCTCTCTCTCTCCTCTCCCTCTCTCTCTCCCTCCGCCTCTCTCTCTCTTCTCTCTCTCTCTCCTCTCTCCCCTCTCCTCCTCTCTCTCTCCTCCTCTCTCTCTCTCTCTCCTCTCCTCTCTCTCTCTCCTCTCCCCCTCTCTCTCTCTCTCTCTCTCTCTCTCTCTCTCTCTCCCCTTCTCTCTCTCTCTCTCTCTCTCTCTCTCTCTCTCCTCCTCCTCGCTCGCTCCCCCTCCTCCTCTATCTCTCTCTCTCTTCTCCTCCTTCTCTCTTCTCTCTCCTCCTTCTCCTCTCTCCTCTCTCTCCTCTCCTCTCTCTCTCTCTCTCTCTTTTTTCCTCATAATAGACCTTCCCTTCTCCCTTTTTATTTTCCTTCCTCATCATTTTATTCCCTTTGTTTTTCCCATCTTGTTCGCCCTTCCTTTTCTGTCTTATTTTAATCCTCTCAGCAAGGCGCGAAAAATCATGTTGTTCTACCCTTTCCTTCATATAGTGTTCCCTCCCCCTCCTGCACGCCTCTCACCCCCTTTCTCCATCTCTTTTTTTGGCACTCATTTGCCTTATTGGGAAAATAAAATTTGGGGGGGACGAAAAAACCATGATTTTAGAATAGTTAGTATCTAGTCGAGTAGTAGTGTAGTAGTAGTATGTAGTAGTATTTAAGTAGAGAGTAGTATAGTAGTAGTAGTTAGTATAGAGTAGTAGCGCAGTATATAGTAGTAGTAATATTAGTAGAGTAGTATAGTATATAGTAGTAGTAGTAGTATAGTATTATAGAGTATAGTAGTAACATATAGTGTAGTATTTAAGTAGCATATATAGTAGTAGTACAGTAGAGTATAGTGGTAGCGGAGAAATATAAAAATAGTATTTTGAATTGTGGCAGACTAATAAAAATTTTATAGCAGACTAAAAATTATATAAAAATTGTGGTAAGGGGGATTTTCTAATAAACTCACGCTCGCCTGTTTCTCGGCCCCTACCTTAAACTATATTTACGTAAAATCCCCGTATTTTTTCGGACATATCAGAATTTCCCTTCAATACAAAACTGAAAAATTTTTTTTTAAAAAAAAATGTAGTTATCATTTTTTTTTCAGCACTGAAGAAAATATTGGCAAAACTAATACTTTAAAAATCATTTCTTAAAAACGTCATTTTATGGAAAAACTGCACGTTCAAATAAAGAAACTTTAGGAATAGTACTTTTATTAAACTTTCACTAGTCCTTTTTTGGTGTATATGTCTCTCTACAAAAACATTTTAAACCAAAAAGTAAATTTTAAATAATTGCACCTCAAAAGAAAGGGGCCTTATCGAAAACAAAACATGGCTTGTTTACTTTTTGTCTTTTAAAAAGGCGGGCTGCAGGGGCCATGCTCCGCCGTTACGCCCCACCTGTGCCCTTTCCCGAGGAAAAGGTCAACTACCACGCCGTAATGCATCATAGGACATCACCGGGCTCATGTGTTCCCAAGGGATCCTCGCAGCCCTAAACAAGAACAAAACAAGACTCTTCCCCCCAGCCGTGGATAAGAAGAATGACTGATATCAATCCCGACATCGGGATGGTTTCTTCGGAGATGCTGAACGCCACACTATTTCTTGGTTAAATGTTCGTCGCAAAAGAGACAGACCATCCAAAACAGGTACTCGGCGAAAGCTTACATACAAGTACATACTTCCTGAAGCTTCATTCAGCTTGATGTGCAGTGTTTCCTGAAATGACGTTTTAAGAATTGATTTTAAAGTATTCTATGTTTTGCCAATATTTTCTTCAAGTGCTGAAAAACAAATGATAAACTACATTTTTTATTAAGAACTTTTCAGTTGTTGTATTGAAGGGAAATTCTGATATGTCCCGAAAAAATCAGGGATTTTTACGGTAAATGATAGATCATTCACGCTAAAAGGGGCAGCGGATGTTGAGATGCGCGAGAGACATCCCGGGGGCTTAGCTTTGAAAACTCCCCATAGAAAGAGCATGATGATAGTGATAATAATGATAATATTTCGGACTTTTACTTTAATTTATTTTCATGCTTCCAGTTTACAGTATTTTTTTATGTGTGTGCGTGTGCGTGTGCGTGTGAGTGTGTGTGTGTGTGGTGTGTGTGTTTGCTTTTGTGGGGCGTTGTGGCGTGTGCGTGTTCGTGGTGCGTTTTTGTCTTTTGTTTGTTGTGTTGTTGCGTGTGTCCTATATTTACTTGATTTTATTCAGGGAAATATTTTTTGTCTTTTAATTTATTTACTGCGGTAATTGACTCAAAACTTTTATAAATTTTGTCTTTACATTTGTTTTCGATCATATGTACTTTATAAATTTTTATTTTTAATCTTCTTTTGTTTTGTGGATACTTTCTTTGTACGGATCATTAACCTTATTCCCTTTTCTCTTATTTCCGCTTTCTCCTTCTTAATGAATATTTCACATGTAAATCTTGTATTGGAATTGACGATCTTCCTCTGTTCTCGCTCTTATCTCTTATCTCTGTCACTGCAGCGCATCCCTATTATTGACACGGGAAGTTATTCACGGGGTGTGGGATTTGCTTCTTTTAATTCACACTTACTTTACCCTCCCCGGGCTCCTTCCTCCCTCTTTATATCCGTACTACGTACAAATTTTCCCTCCTCTCCTCTCTTTTCTCCGGAGGGATTTTTGTCCCTTCACCTATTTTCCCGGCACTTATTAATATTTTTAATTTCTTCCTTCCCTCTGCCCTTTCTTCTCACCCTCCCATTGTTGCGCATTCCACTCCTTTCATCCTCCCTTTCTTTCCCTCATCACCCCTCCTCCCCCCTTACACCCCTCCTCATTCCCCTCTGTGATTGTTTTCCTTCCTTATTTTCCCCTCCCTCTTTTCCTCTTCCCCTTCACTCTTCCGCTTCCCTCTTTCTCTCTCCGCTCTGCTTCCGCTTTTTTAATTCCCTTCTTTTCTCTCTCTTTTCTCTCTCTCTCTCCCCCTCTCTCTCTCTCTCTCTCTCTCTCTCTCTCTCTCCTCTCTCTCTCTCTCCTCTCTCTTCGCCTCTCTCCTCTCTCTTTTTCTCTCTCTCTCTCTCTCGCTCTCTCTCTCTCTCTCTCTCTCTCTCTCTCTCTCTCTCCTCTCTCTCCGTCTCTCCTCTCTCCTCTCTCTCTCTCTCTCTCCCCTCTCTCTCTCTCTCTCTCTCTCTCTCTCTCTCTCCTCTCTCTCTTCTCTTCTCTTCTCTCTCCTCGTCTCTCCTCTCTCTCCCCTCTCCCTCTCTCTCCCCTCTCTCTCTCTCTCTCCTCTCTCTTCTCCTCTCTCTCTCTCTCTCTCTCTTCTTCTCTCAAAGTCAAAGTCAAAATTGTTTATTTGCCCATCTTTAACCCGAAGAAAATTAACATTTCACAAATATCAAGGCAGAGCTCTTTTAATGTAAACATTTTTAAGAGCCCCCAAAATAATCTACGAAAATTTTCAAAAATTACCTAGGGCACAAAATCAAATATAATACTACGAAACCTTTATTCATACTGTAAACTCATATCTGGTTTTTCATAGATTTAGAAGTATCGTATACGCATATTCACAAATCAAAAACCCCCAAACCATACACACAAAGACATATACAATTATACATACAAACACATATACACGTACGCGCACGTACACATACAAATACACATACATATGCACATATACATACATACAACATACACACATACGCATACAAATACACACATATACATACATATACATACATTCACATACACATACATACACACCATATATACAAAATACATCACACATAAATACATTACACCACATACTTAATATACATTTCACTGTTGTTGTTTTTTTGTTGTTGTTGTTGTTGTTTTATATATTTTAATATATTTTTTTATATACACATACATAACATGTATATACATATTACTAAGGCTGCAGCAAAACATACTTCCCATTTAAACTCCTATTACTCATCACAAGATATTAC
>JACEEZ010021152.1:57500-60000 GCA_016584305.1 Chionoecetes opilio | reverse complement strand
ACTTTCGCCTTTATCCCCGCGCCACACTAAAGTACTGGGCTGCACGTATCGGCCTGTTTTGCTCCATTGTGATCGTAAACAGACGGGAAAAAGGGAAAAAAAGATAGGTCATACTTCACCCTATAAGAAGTTTTAGTTAAATCTAGAAAATATGATCCAGGGGAAAAGGTTTATGTGGTTGTTTGAACCCAAATAAATATATAAATTTTAGATTGGGTAAAGGGAAATATTTAAAATAAATTAAAATATATGGGCCAAAAATCGTCCAAATGAGCTAAGAAGTTTTTAAAAATTTTGGGATGAAAAAAGGGATGATGACAAATAAAAAGCAGAAAAATGAACAAATCCTCCTCCCTTTACAGGCTTGGGGTTATTGGAGGAAAATAATGCATGACACTAAAGATAAAAGCTTGTAAAGTATATGAAGGATACATCGTTTCTTGTCCTTTTTAAAGTTTTCTGACGTGGAAGACACAAAACTGAGACGACGGGATCAAGCGGTAGGAAGATGACCCGTGCTGGTTTGATACCCGCGGAGGAAATGCTTCTGACAATGCTTTCAACACCTGAGGGTAAAGTAATCTCAGACTTTGCCTTATTCAGGATTTAAACTGAACCATATAGTATCAAATAATTCATGGCTTATTGGGTATGTGTATTTTAAAGTATATAATAGGGTAAAGTAAACTCAGACTTATCCTTATGCAGTTTATTCAGGGTTTAAACATAACTACATAGCAAATCATTCATGACTTAAAGAGTATGTGTATGTTCAAGTATATCCTATCATAGCTTCTTATGTGTTTGGTAAGGTTTTTTTCTATGCGTATAATTCTTACATTCTTAGAAATCAGGATACTTTTACATTAAGTTTTTTTGTTTTTAAAATATAAAAAACACGTTAAATTTTGAAGAAATTTTGGGGTAATAAAGAGGCTTTTTGGGATTTTCCCTTTTTTTTTTTAGTGTATACATATATATCCTGGGGAATGACTTGCAACCCAGGAAAAAGGAAACTTTCTGTCACTTAAATCCCCGCCAAACCCAAAAATGGGGAGTAAACGGTAAAAGGGGTTTTTATTTATCGTTGTTATTTTTATTGTATCATTTTACTTTTCGTTTCGTATCGGTTGCCCCGGTCGTGTTAAAGGTGACACGACGCCGCACAGACAGACAAGCAAACAAACGCCGAAGCAACAACAAATAGTCAATTGTAAAAAACAACAACAACAAACACAAATAAACCAGAAACAAAAATAGAAAGTTATGTCGGTTGATTCTCCGTATTGGGTAACCCTTTCATGCTGTTCCGATGCTGTACCTGCAACACACCTTCCTTTCTACCTACCTGTTTCCTTCCTGCACGCTATAACGTACCTATTTTTCTTAACACGTAGTGTTTTGTTGTGTACCGTGTCATTCTTTGGCATACCGCGTCATTCTGTAGTTTACTGCGTCATTCTGTAGTGTACCGTGTCATTCTGCAGCGTGCCGTGTCATTCTGTAGTGTACTGTGTCATTCTGCAGCGTGCCGTGTCATTATGTAGTGTACCGTGTCATTCTGTAGTGTACCGTGTCATTCTGCAGCGTGCCGTGTCATTCTGTAGTGTACTGTGTCATTCTGCAGCGTGCCGTGTCATTCTGTAGTGTACCGTGTCATTATGTAGTGTACCGTGTCATTCTGTAGTGTACCGTGTCATTCTGTAGTGTACCGTGTCATTTTGTAGTGTACCGTGTCATTCTGTAGTGTACCGTGTCATTCTGTAGTGTACCGTGTCATTCTGTAGTGTACCGTGTCATTCTGTAGTGTACCGTGTCATTTTGCAGCGTACCGTGTCATTCTGTAGTGTACCGTGTCATTCTGTAGTGTACCGTGTCATTCTGTAGTGTACCGTGTCATTCTGCAGCGTACCGTGTCATTCTGTAGTGTACCGTGTCATTCTGTAGTGTACCGTGTCATTCTGCAGCGTACCGTGTCATTTTGTAGTGTACCGTGTCATTCTGTAGTGTACCGTGTCATTTTGAAGTGTACCGTGTCATTCTGCAGCGTACCGTGTCATTCTGTAGTGTACCGTGTCATTCTGTAGTGTACCGTGTCATTCTGTAGTGTACGTGTCCTTATGTAGTGTACCGTGTCATTCTGTAGTGTACCTGTGTCATTCTGCAGCGTACAGTGTCATTTGAAGTGTACCGTGTCATTATGTAGTGTGCCGTGTCTTCTGTAGTGTACCGTGTCATTCTGCAGTGTACCGTGTCATTCTGTAGTGTCCCTGTGTCATTTCTGCAGGTACCTGTGTCATTATGTAGTGTACCGTTTTCATTCTGTCAGCGTGCCGTGTCATTCTGTAGTGTACCTGTGTCATTCGGGTCAGCTGTACCGTGTCATTTTGTAGTGTACCGTGTCATTCTGTAGTGTACCGTGTCATTCTGTAGTGTACCGTGTCATTCTGCAGCGTACCGTGTCATTCTGTAGTGTACTGTGTCATTCTGCAGCGTACTG
>JACEEZ010021152.1:17500-32500 GCA_016584305.1 Chionoecetes opilio | reverse complement strand
CTCTCTCTCTCTCTCTCTCCTCTCTCTCTCTCTCTCTCTCTCTCTCTCTCTCTCTCTCTCTCTCTCTCTCTCTCTCTCTCTCTCTCTCTCTCGCTCTCGCTCTCGCTCTCGCTCTCGCTCTCGCTCTCGCTCTCGCTCTCAGACGTAGGCCAAGGAGAAACGTGACTCTTTATGGGGAAATTTTGTGGTTCTCCAAACGCTGTCGATAAATTCCGGGACACATTTAGCTAATGGCGTCAGTCTCGCGGGAAATGCAGGTATTATTGATGGTTTTCCTGAGGGTTTTAGGGATATTTTGTCTGGGAATGAGTCATAGTTTTTTTTCAGTGAGGTTTTGTGTGGAAGTTATTGTCTGTTGATGGTTTGGGTTTTTTTTTTACTGTAATTTATGTTTTTGGCGTTCAATAAATATTGTTCCATGTAGATCATTCAACTAGGAATGATTGTTTACTAGCCGCATGGTTTTGATATTTTTTCACTGAATCACTTAACTGGTTTTTGATGATAATAATTTTCTAAAGCTTCTTAAGAGCCTACGATAGACTAATTTAGATTAGTAGTTACTGTTTAGATCAATTATCAAAATTTTGCTTCTTAATAATACATAAATTTTGCTAGTAAACATGAGTTTAAAACGAATCCCTTTAGTGGCAACGTTTATGTATTCATCACTGTCTTCCACATTCCGAGGCTTGTATTGACCACCGCCGCCCATCACACCGCAAGTGCACTGACAAAAAAATTTATACTTTGCTCACACAGACTGGAAAGCGTGAAGAGCGACAACCTTTTCGTATAGCTCATTAATAACACGGGCGACGGCTTTGTTACCTCAGAAGCACGCCTGAACCTCTTGGCTGGGGAGGGAGGGAGAGAGGAGAGGGCGGCGGCAATACGGCGATTACACCTTACCTTGATCTGTATCTTGTGTTGGGAGGCGCGCGTTGGGCTCCGTCGTGACTAAGGCGTGAGGATGTGCGGTGCTCAACGATATGACACCTGACAGAGGCGTAGGGAGGAGGAGAAGGAGGAGGAACCATCTGAGAGTCAAGCAAAACTACGACAACAACAACCGCAGCGACAGAGACGACGGCGGCGGCGAAGTAATCAAGGTCGACGGCGGCTTTGATTCTCAGATCTGACGCCGTGGTGAGCTAGGCCGCGGAGATCTCCCTGGCTCTAGGGTGGCGGCGAGGTGGGTTGTGTGCGGCGGCACCTTGTGTGTGGCAGTGGCAGGTGGTGGCGGCGGCGGCGGCGGTAGTGGCGGGGGCGGCGGCGGCGGGGAACCTGCGTCCGCCTCGCGCACGGCAGATTTTGTGTCCTTTGTGTTGCGATTCATAGATGGCCCGGGCACGAAGACACATTGAGAGAGAGAGAGAGAGAGAGAGAGAGAGAGAGAGAGAGAGAGAGAGAGAGAGAGGAGAGAGAGAGAGAGAGAGAGAGAGAGAGAGAGAAGAGAGAGGAGAGAGAGAGAGAGAGGAGAGAGAGAGAGAGAGAGAGAGAGAGAGAGAGAGAGAGAGAGAATGTTTGTGATATTGCGTCACCTGTTCACTGTACTTTATCATGACTAAAAGGATCGAATTTTATTATTTAATGGCACAGCAGGTGTTTGGCCTTACACGCGCGTGTACTAACGCAAACTCACACACACACACACACACACACACACACACACACACACACACGCACGCACACACACACATACACACACACACACACACACATACACACACACACACACACATACACACACACACACACACACACACACACACACACACACACACACACACACATTGATGTACGTGTAATTGGAGGGTGCAGTATCACGGCCAAGCCAGCGCCGAGACAAATCCAATGCCGAATGTAAATGGTTGTAAATATTGTAGGCGAGGCTCACGCACCCACCCCCGGGAATCGTTTGAAAACAGACACACAATATGAAACTTTTTTTTTTTCTGTTTCCCAAACTGCGTATACAAACATTTCCTGACAGGCCATGAATTATATTTTTACCATTCTGTCATACTTTTAATCTTATGAGCGGTAATGATTAGCAGTAAAAGTAGTAATAATAATGGTGATGTTAATAATGATGATAATGATAATGATGATGAGTTCCTCATATGAAGGTCTCCCCGAGCACCGCGCCGTCATTTCAGTCAGCAAGTCATCGGGGAGGAGAGGTGCCAGGGCTTCCCAGGGGCTGGCTGGTCTTCATGCCGCTCACGTCAGTCACTCGGGGCCGCTCCTCCCCCGCGCCCCGCCGGTGGCTCCGCGTGCCCCGGGCCATGACGTCATCCCCTTGTCCTCCAAAATTAAAACTCGCCTAGAGGAGCCGATGCCGGGAAAGGTTGGCAAGTTTGATTATGTTTCAGAGTTGAGCGTCGTGGAAGGCGTCGGAAAGGTGTAGGGGCGGCGGGAAGGAAGGGGGAGGCCCGGCGTGACATGCCGGGAAGGCTTCGGGTGGCAGGGAGCAGCTTGCGGCCACACCGTCTACACTAACAAGAGCTGGAATTCATGTTTTGCATCGTGGGAGATTTATGGGTAGCGGGGAGGCGCGGGGCGGACCCAGGGGCGGACGCAGGTCTCTGTTTGTCTCCCTGACGCACACCCGCCAAGAGGAGGAGGAGGAGTAAGAGGAGGAGCAGAAGGTGGTGGATCAGAGAGGTAGCCACCCAGGGCACCGCGGAGGCAGCAGCAGCAGCAGCAGCAGCAGCAGCAGCAGCAGCAGCGACAACAGCGGCGGCGGCGGCGGGGGCGGCAGCAGCAGCAGCAGACTGGCGTGTTCAGTGTTGACTTGGCTGTGTGAGGGTGAGCACGCGTCGCTCCTACCTCCACCGTCGCGATAGTTCGACTTTGAGCCAACCGCGTTTAATCGCCCGCCCACCAGCGCCGGCCGGCCCAGCTTCCGTCACCCTTGACCTGCCTGAGTGTCGCTGTGACTTCCCATGAGGTCACATGTGCTCTAGTTTTGCCTTGCAGCCGTGCAGTTTGAGCCCAGCAGCCGTGACCTGTAAGTTGACCCGAGATGGCTTGGTTCTTGGTCTGACATGTCCTCGGTAGCCGTAGTCTGGCCTCGCACACTGGGACGAAAAGTGCACTGGGCTTTGTTTTAGCCTCGGAGGTGGAGGGGGTGGTGTCCCTGGCCTGTCTTTGTCTCTTTCTCGTGTTGGTGACTTGGACACCTTACTCAGCCTCCCGTCCTCTCCCCTCCCGCCCTCCGCTCCTCCTGTCCCTTGCTCCCACCACCACTTTAAGGAGAGTTGCCTTTGAGGACCCGCGTGTGAGAATAACGTGAGTCGTAAATCATCATCGATTCTCCATTATTTCTCTTTCTCTGCCTCTGTATCTCCTTTCTCTCTCTTTCTCTCTCCCTATGAGGAGGGAGAGGAGTGTTGCATCCTTGCAGAGGCATGGAACTAATACCAAGCGGGAGGTAAGGGAAGATGATGCGCACGGAAGGCAGAGGGATCAGTGCTAGAAGGAGTGAGAGCAAAGGAAGCAGAGGAAGAAGGGAACGAGGGAAGGAAAGAAGTAGAGAGAGCGAGGGAGAGGGATGGCAGAGCAAATTGAGCCAGGAAAATAGAAGCGATGCAAAAGGGGTGAAAAGCAGAGCAGACAGGTAGGTAGGAAGCAAGAGGACGAGGCAGGAAAAATAGAGGTGTAAAAGTTGGAGTCAGGCATTCACGTGTGTGTTAAATAAGCCGTCCCGTCTCACTCATGCCTCCACTCACCACTCACACACATTGGATCAAGCACTAAACACTCACCTTCATCCTTGAATTTTGCCTTCCTTCCTTCTTACCATCGTTCTTTCCTTCTTTCATTCATTCATTCATTCATTCTTACCTTCGTTCCTTCCTTCTTTCCCAACTACCTTCCTTTTTCTATATCCTTCGTTCCTTCCTGCCTTATTATCTATATATTTATTATATTATCTACCATTTTTTTTCCTATTTCCCTCCTTTCGTCTTACCTTCGCTCGTTCTTTCTCGCCTACTTTCTTTTTTTCCTATTTCATTACTTCCCTCCTGCATTTCCTTATCTCGTTCCTTAATTTCTTCCTTTCTTCCTTCCTTCTTTTCATTCTTTCCTGCATCCGCTGCCCGTCTCCCACCTTCCAGAGACCACAAAATCTCGCATAAATGGTGGTTTTTGCACACACAATGAAGAAAATTGGTGGGTAGTATCCCTAGGATTATCTTATCTCACCTTTCTCTCCCTTTATGTCTCTCTCTCTCTTTTCTCTCTCTCACCCGCCCTTACCTAACTTCATTCAGCAATAGGAATGAAGAGAAAGAGTTGCTAGAGGAGGAGGAGGAGGAGGGGAGGGAGGGAGAAGGAAAAGAAGAAATGGGAACAGGGAGAGGAGGAGGATTCAAAACAATGTCCAAGACAGATTCAATAACTTATCCTTCTACATCAAAAACTTCTTCTCTCGGACACACACACACCACACCACACACAACACACAAACAAACAAACACGCACACATTAACAGGCTAGAGATTATAAGTCCAGTGCGTGTTCAAGACCGTAGGTAAATAACACATATACCAAAACTTGTGTATAAATCTACGGTGTTTGCGATGTACGTTTCACAATACAACCAAAAACGTGCGAGGAGGAAGGGACGGAGGGAGGGTAAATGGAAGAGGAACAAGGAAGTAAAGGAATGGTGGGAAAGAATGGAGAAAGAGGGATAGGGATGAGGAAGTAAGTGAATAGTATGAGGGATGGGAGAAAGAGGGGAATGAAGGATGCAGAGAACAGAGACAAAAATATAGGAAGCTGTGAACGTGTGATGATTTAAAAGGGGTAGAGAGAGAGAAAAAAAAACCGAATATATATCATGGGTGTTGCAAGAGCAGAGGAAGAACATTAAGAGCAAGACAAAGTAAAAAGCAAAGAAAAGCCTGGCGTCTTAAAGGTACGACTTGTTTTGAGACAAATTTCATCAGGGTGAGGAGGAATGTGTGCCGCGGCCTGGGGAGAGGAGGAGGGGCGGAGAATATAATAAAAACGTGAAGAGATACCTGTGGAATAAGGAAGCGAAAGTTGTGCGAGAGAGAGAGAGAGAAGGATTCAAACAGTGTAGTCACACAGTGGCTCTTCTTGATTTATTTCAGGTTTTAGCTTTATATAACCTTTTAATATTTATTCTGAGAATCGACTGAGAAATTGTTTTTTGCACACACATGCAATATATATATATATATATATATATATATATATATATATATATATATATATATATATATATATATATATATATATATATATATATATATATATATACGTATATATATATATATATATATATATACGTATATATAATATATATATATATATATATATACGTATATATAATATATATATATATATACGTATATATAATATATATATATATATATACGTATATATAATATATATATATATATATATATATATATATATATATATATATATATATATATATATGTATATATGTGTGTGTGTGTGTGTATGTATGTATGTATATTCATATGTCTTTACAGATACACAAGTTGATGTATGTTGTATGTATATTTGTGAATTGATGTGCTCGAGGTTGAGGCAGCCGCTTGGTCAGCATTATGTGGCCTCCCGATATTGTCGATGCTTCCAGGAAATTTCCATGGACGCAATGTAGCCCTCGGGATCGTCCAGGACAGCAAGGCGACCAGCGTTATGTTTGCTGGACCCGTTGAGGATGTGGGGAAAAAGCTGAATCAGGGAGAGACAGAGATTGCCTTAACTGGCGGCGCACACACAGACATACAGACACACACACTTACAGTCACCATTATATTATCTTTTTTGTCTGCCTCAGGATAGTTTTCTCCATATCGTTTACCGTAAATGTATTTTATTCGTATGCTGTCATTTCTCTCCACCTTTATATAATATTCACTTTGCATGTGTTTCCTGCATCAAACATGTCTTCTGATCCTCTCTATACACTCATTTTCTTTTATATTGACGCACATTTACGCCTAAACCACATATGACGGCATACCTCACTACATGCATGTGTGTGTGTGTGTGTGTGTTTGTATCGTGTGTAAGCCATCGTGCAAGTAATACACATTTATTAATCTTATTTTATCTGTTGTTGGCCTTTAGTCAAAGTTTTGCAATTCTGTTCAAAGGGATTTAATACTTATGCTCATGTTCTATTCCTGCCTTCAAGGATATGCATTTATCGTGATATCAAGTTATGATTCAGTTATGTATCTTTTTTCTTATGTGAGCGATGGTGGCGAGAGAGGTGGCTGTGGAAGGGGAGGCGGCGGCTGTGGAGAGGGTGGCAGCGGCGGCGGCAAAAGGGGGCAGCTTGGTGAGGGGAGGCGGGGAGGTTGAGGTTGGCGGCAGCGGCGATGTTAGCGGGGGTTGCGGCGGGGGCGGGAGATAGCGAAGATGGGTGATGGCGGTGGTGGGGTGAAACACTCTCTCTCTCTCTCTCTCTCTCTCTCTCTCTCTCTCTCTCTCTCTCTCTCTCTCTCTCTCTCTCTTTCTCTCGCTCGCTCTCTCTCTCTCTCTCTCTCTCTCTCTCTCGCTCTCTCTCTCTCTCTCTTTCTCTCTTTCTCTCTTTTTTTTCTTCTCTCTCTCTCTCTCTCTCTCTCTCTCTCTCTCTCTCTCTCTCTCTCTCTCTCTCTCTCTCTCTCTCTCTCTCTCTCTCTCTCTCTCTCTCTCTCTTTCTCTCTCTCTCTTTCTCTCTCTCTCTCGCTCTCTCTCTCTCTCTCAACTAACCACCCTTACCACCCGTGTCAGTCATATCAAATTTCCTCGCTTCATCTCTGTTCTCCATCGCCATTCACATCTCTCTTATTACTCAACGTCATATTATCTCTGTCTCTTTTTCCTTTATTTTCACCACCACTACCACCATCGCCACAATCGCCCTGTTTGTTTCTCACTTCAAGAACATCTATTACTTCATCACGTTTTATTTTCTACAATGTTCTTTATCTTTATATTTTACAGTTTTCTTTTTTATCTCAAATGTTCTCGCCGTGACCACACCACATATTTTATCTTTCCTTATTATCTTCTCTTTTCTTGTCCAACCTCTTTATCTCCGCTATTCCGGGAGACGTGGGATCATATTTATCATATTTATTTAGTGACTCCTTTCATTCCCGTCGGTAAATATAGGAATAATTTTGCACTTGAGGATAATTATACGTAAGTGTGACCAACGGCATCTTTACTGTTTTTTTTATCGCCCTTTTTTCCCGCACACTTAACTAGCTCATGCCACAAGGGTCTCCCCCGCCGCCGTCTGTGCCTGTCCTCGCCCTTACGCCATCTAGCGGGAAGGTCCAGGTTAAAAAGGGGAACAGGGGAATCGGTGGTATTTCTGGCGATAATCCAATAACAAAACGATTAATCCTAACCGCTCTGCCGCACCTTTCTGCCCGGCTAATCACGCCACAGGTATTCCAGTCACTTTCCAAAACCAGTCCCAAAACGTCAAAAAAATGAGTTGATGCCTTATTTTTCTGCGTTATTATGTTTATTTTATTATTATTTCTCCCTCCACCATAATCATGTTGGTAAGATGATTATCCACTTATAAAAGAACCGCCGCTGGGAAGAAGATATTTTCAAGTTTAAGGAATTTTGTTTTTAGGAGGAAATTATAATTTTTACGTTCGTACCAAATTAGGGGTCATTCGGTTTATGAACGTGTGCGTGTGTGTCTGTATTTACATACCTTATAGTTGTAGCCTAAAGGGCCTGAGCTATACTCGTGTGGTCATATCTCCGTATTAGTATATTATAATTACCTCGTCCTTTTTTTTGTGCGTGTACGTATGCGTTTCAGAGAGCTGTGAGTAAGCATGATGTCGTCCATTCAACACAGGAGAAGGCGGACTCACTACAGTACCGCACAGCATAGCCTTGTCCTTGTCCTGCCTCTGTGCCGCGCGTGCCAGCCCGGGCCGCTGTTGCCGCTGCTGTTATTGTTTTTGTTTCGCCGTCGTCGTCGCCGCTCCTCGCCTCCTCGTAAACACAATCGCTCACGCTCAATTTCGCGACATCACAATGGCTACAACGACCAGTATCAAATTGCCTTTGACCAAGATCGTAAAAGACCAATAAATTATGTTTTCTTTTCTTCCTTTATCCTCCCCCTCCTCCTCCCGCGACACTTCTTCTTTTTCTTCCTCCTCTTTCCACCTCTCCTACTCTCCTCCTCTCCTACTCTCCTCTCCCTCCCAACCTCTTCCTCCGCGTCGGTACAACTTTCTTTCCGCCAGACCAGTATTGTGACAAACTGCGTCCACTTTGTTGTACCTTTGAATTCCTTGCTGGCGTGTCTTATTTCTTTACCATGGTTCTGCAGCGTAACACTTTTTTCAGTTATTACGTAATTGCATCAAATTGCGTTATAACCCGATTATGTTATCATATAATTTTGTAATCTGTATATTTATCTTAGCAATGTTGCCATGAAAATTGCGTGAGATAAAACCCGAAAAGCAAAGAAAAAAATACTCTTTCTCGAATCCCAACACTTTCTCACCACCACCACCATCACCACCGCTATCGCCGCCTCCTCTATCGCCGAAATCGCAGCTCCCCTTCAGCATCACCCTCCCACCCTCCCTTCGTCAAGCCCTCCTTGGCAGGCAGCCGAGCCCTCCGCCGCGTCAGTGGTGTCGGCGTGGCGGGCATTATCCCACCCACATCGAGCGCCCGTCAGCTGCCGCGAAGAAAACTTTCCGAGTCAAGAGGGCGTTGTAAGGCAATTTTCAGCCCCTGTGGATGCCTTCTCAAGGGTGGCAGGGTGGATGGGGAGGCTGCTGGGAATTCTGTTAACCTGCAAGTGGGTGTGTGGGTAGTTTAGCGGCCTTGCGTGCCCTGCGAGGGACAAGTGGCCGCGGCGTGGCAGGGGTTACGAACGGGTCCCCTTGGCCGCTCCCTCACAGAAATCGGCGACCAGCTGGATTTATCGGTTGTATCCGCTTAAACAAGGCATAAATCGGACTCCTGGCGGCGGTGGCGGTGGTGGTGGTTTGCTGAATTGCGAGAGAGAGAGAGAGAGAGTGTGTGTGTGTGTGGGTGTGCACGAATGAGATTGAGGCGGCCGTGTTTGACCTCTAAATTGGAGTAAGTAATCATGACCTAATGGGATGGTGTGACATTGAAGTCATAACGCATGACATCCTCCTCCTATCAAGAGCGACTCCTTGTGTCTGTTGGGCGGAACAATCGGCGTCTGTGTCCAAGGGGGGAAGGGTAGATGGCGGCCTCATGATTGTTTCTTTTTCGTATCTTTTATTGCCAGACATTGACGTATATAGATATTTTTTTACTTCCCTCTACGTAACTTTTGTGTCTTGTGTTACGCAAGGACCTCCCGTAATCCTGCCCCGTACACTCTCTCTCTCTCTCTCTCTCTCTCTCTCTCTCTCTCTCTCTCTCTCTCTCTCTCTCTCTCTCTCTCTCTCTCTCTCTCTCTCTCTCTCTCTCTCTCTCTCTCTCTCTCTTATCCTAATTTTTTTGCAGGATTGCATGCACCATTTTTTCCCCAATTATTGTAGCCTGAAATGCCTTCCACTCTTTATTTCCAAAGGTATTCTCTCGTTCACTCGATTCCTGTTTTTAATTTCACTTGGCGCGCTCTATTTTTTCCAGTTTATTTGGCGGAACTGAGTATCGTCCCGCACTCACTCTCTCTCTCTCTCTCTCTCTCTCTCTCTCTCTCTCTCTCTCTCTCTCTCTCTCTCTCTCTCTCTCTCTTTCTCTTTTTCTCTCCTCTCTCTCTCTCTCTCTTTCTCTTTTTTTTTTCTCTCTCTCTCTCTCTCTCTTTTCTCTCTCTCTCTCTCTCTCTCTCTCTCTTCTCTCTCTCCTCTCTCTCTCTCTCTCTCTCTCTCTCTCTTTCTCTTTCTCTCTCTCTTTCTCGGCATCATTCGCTCCTCTTCATTTACGAACAGACCATTTTTAGAATTTCCATTTTTCTTTTCCGTTTTTTCGATCGTCCTCATAAGTCCTTTCACTCTCCTCTTTCATTTCACAGTCGTACTTCATCTGCTTTTACTCCTCTTTTTTTATCATTTCTATACGTCCATTTCCCTCTCTCACCCTCTCTAGGATCCTTTCACCTCTTACTCTTTCCACCACTCATCTTACTCCTTCCCTCTCTCTCCTTCTCTCTCTCTCTCTCTCTCTCCCCCTTTTCCTCCAGTCCGCCGGCTGAGCTAATGCCCCTCAGAGTAAGTGTTATTGTTCTTCCATAACTACCTGAGAGAGACTATTGAGTAAGTAGTGCAATTACTCCCCTTTTTATGGCTCAAGAGTGCTGACGTTACGGCACTCGCCCGCACCATTAAGTAGTGACTGGGAGGGAGGGAGGAGGGAGAGATTGGGGCCCAGATACCATTTCAGGCTTTACTCTCTCTACCTCTCTCTACCTCCCCTTCCCTCCTTCCCTCCAGCCCTAGCAGGCCATGCACTTCCATTCTCTGCGTCCTCCTCCCACCTGGTGACCACTCGGGCCATAGGAGGAAGGGGAGGGGAGGGTGGCTTGGACTCACTAGACAAGAAGGATTTGTATCGGTCTGAAATGTTAATGGCGGTGGAAGCTTCCTGGTGCCGTCAGCTGCATGGGTGTTTAGGGAGCCAGCGGGGGAGACGAATTGTGTTGAATATACGCGTGGACGCTCTTGTCCTTTGCCGAAATCATGTTATAGTGTAGAGGAAAAGGCCAACGTGGCGATATAGAGACATGTATATAGGGTGGTTGTGGATATTGCATGCGTGGAAGATTTGTAGTGAGTGAATCTGCGTCGCGTACGTGAACAAAATATTGGACCAAATTAGAAATTCGTAATCGCATCGTTGTCGTAGTCGCCCTGTATATTGCTCATGAAATAGGTCGTCTTACTGTGTATTGCTGCGGAGTATTGTGTATTTTGTGTGTTAGTGAGATATGTAGCCAGTTATAGGTGAAGGTAGCGACGCGTCAGGGAGAAACTGTCCCACTTTAGCCTATGTGAAGGCAGCGCTCGGCCCCCGTGACTGTCAGGTGAATATTCCCGTGCAGGACACTCCGCAGTAACCCGCATGGTGCACGGTTCAGGCTGACGGCAGTAATGAATAGACCCGACACGCAGGGTCCTCCTGGTGAATATTTATACAATCGTCACTTGCACAAAATAAAATGTATGTGCAAGTCCCACGTCCAATGATTTCCCAAGTTTATTATCAAGTAAAGAAATATGGGTAAGAAAAAAAATATTGCTGGAAATATGAAACTATAACCATCAGGAGTGTTAAGTAATAGTACTAGAAATATAAGGACTACATACTCTACGCGCATATATATTTTTTGCGTTTTTCGTCCTGGTTATGGTAACAGATCCTTTCCTTCACCCCAGACCTCGTGTTCCCGTGCCTCCCTCCCTCCCCTCTCTTCCCTCCAAAACAGCTACCTTACGCCCGGCAGCAGTCAAGAGCAGCGGCAGGAGTTAGCAATCACAGGATAAACAATTGAACAGTCACAGGGGCATTAAACAGTCACAAACAGTCAGGCAACAGTTTAGAGAAAGTTGGCCGGAGCGCAAACCTTACCACCTGCCGCCCGCCACTCACCCGGCGGGACGCGAGGGAGAGGGAGAGTGTGGGAGAGGAAAAGAGAAGCGGGGACGAAAAATATTAACGGGGTAGGTTCTAATGCGTTTTAATGTGTTAACTGGCGGCTCTGTCTCGTTATAGTGTTAATGGCAATGCTATCTGGCGCGGCTATGGCGAGACTCTAGCGCTTTTTTGTCTGCTGTATGATGCTTAATTAATTCTGTTTCAGGAGGGTCGCAGGCACCGGGGCGACGGCGCGTGTATGGTCATGTAGGAATTATTTTTTTCCAACAAATGTTTAAGCGACTACCACTATTTTTTATCGCCTTGTCTTGCTCGCTTTTCAATGGGATGAATTTTAAAATGCATTTATTTTAGTATCATGCATTTTTTTCCTAATGGAGTTGAACATTTAAAAGCAGATTTTAAAGCCAATCCATTTTCCGGATGAACTGGTGACATTTTCTTGTTGAATATTTTTACTCTAGCAAATTTTTCCCATCCCAGAGTATTTTTTTAGACAATTGGTGTTTTTTCCCTTTTTCAGATTAGGTGACGAACTCAAATCTGGAAATCCAGAAGACGGTGCCTCTGGACACAAATCCGAAAAACATTGTCTCGTTATCTAAGGCTAAAGTCGTAGTATCGAGTCAGTCATTCGCGGGCTGACTCACTTTGGCTGGGTTGATGAGTGGCTGGTAAATGCGAGATGAGTAAAGTGGGCAACCAGACCAATTCTCAGGATCCGCAAGCCATCAACTCCAGGACCTTCGTCGGCAACCTCAATACTTTCCAGTGTACCAAGACTGATGTAGAGCGTATGTTCCAGCGCTACGGTCGCATTGCAGGTGAGTGCCCGGGGGAAGAGGGAGGCTGTGTTGTGCTGCTGTGTTGGGAGGAAGCTGTGGTGTCGCGGGTATCTGGTACATCTGTGAGTGCAAAGTGTGACGCGAAGGCTAGGGCGATAATGATGTTAGGATTGGAAACTCGTGGACGTGAAATGTGATGTTATGAAGACTTGAAACCTCGGCTGATGCTCGTACAGGTGTGCCTTCAAAGACTTTCAAGTATGTTTCTGTAGGTGTATATATGGTCCTGTGTAAGTAAGACTTGCGGTGATTGGAAAGAAAGTATCAACGAAAATAAGAAATGGAGAAAATTTTGGTTGGATGGTTACGTTAGGTTATTTTGCAACCTTACCTCTGCTACTTTGTTTTCGTGTTACTTTCTTTACTAAATTCGTGACTCGGTCCAGGAAACTTATACTTAAAAAAGAAGTCCTTTCATGCCTTGCCTGGTGTCCTTTTTAGCCCCATTGGAGAAGATGAAGCCTTTTATATGACTGGAAAGGATCGGGGAACCTTATAACGTGCCTGGAAGTGGTTCAAAAAGATATGAATTGGATTGCAAAGGGATCTAAAAGGACAAATTACAAGATCTTGCCTTCAAATTTTAAGACACGGCGCGTAAGGCAAAATCACACTCATGTTCATTCAAGCGGCATTTGCAGAAGAATCGGCCGTCGGAGAAGAGTAGTAGTCGGGAACGCCAGGAATTCGCGGAGGATGCAGAAAGAAAGAAAATAAAAGTTGTAACGATAGCTTTTGGAGGAAGTGGAAACGGATCTCAGTGATTTCATATGACTGGGATGCCCTTTAACGGGATGGAAAGTCACCGGATGATTTTGAAAAGGATGGAATTGGGAGTTTTGAGTCAAATTGGTTAGCCTGGTTGGCGATGGAAAGGGAGTGATGGGCGCGACGCGATTCTGAGTCAGTGGAAAGAAGCTGAAAGCTGCTCCTTTAAAAATGGGGGACACGCGAAATGAAATGAAGAACCAAATGGGGCGAGTATAACCAAGGAAAGAATTCATGCTACGAAAGAGAGAGAGAGAGAGAGAGAGAGAGGAGAGAGAGAGAGAGAGAGAGAGAGAGAGAGAGAGAGAGAGAGAGTGAAGGAGGGTGACTGAGACTATCCGTAAAAGAGCGTAAAGAAGGATGGATTGAAGAGATTTACTCGATTTAAGAGGACCAAAAGTATTCAAGCAGCTCTCAAAAAGGAACTGCAAGAGATCGCACTCCACTCCCGGATGGAACAGTAATACCTTTGAGGGAAAGATAAAATACCTTGGTACAATTACACAGAAGAAGAAAAAAATTATTTGCCGTATAATTCACTAAATGACGCCGTTAAGCAAGAGTTGAAATTATGATGAATTACCTGTAAAACTAATGCTCCTTCCAGCTGTGAGGGAGAAAGACGCACAGCTGCAATGTATTCGGGAGGAAACTGAAGGTGGAAGGAAACAAGGAAAGGAAGGAAGGAGAGAAGGAAGGAAGGCAGACCAGGGGGTAAAAGTATTTGAGGCAGCTTAGCGCAACCTTGTAAATTGTCTAACTTTTACGAAGGCAGGTGAGATCAAGGACGGTTTCTCGGACTCCAAGGAAGGTAATTAGTGAAACAAGCAGAGGATTGAGGCGATTACCCGGCGGCGGCGGCGGCACAGCAGTTAGGTTGATGCAGTATGAAAGAAATCCTGCCAAGGGGTACTGAAGGGGGGGAAGGCGCGGGGGGCTGTACTCAAAAAGGGATAATAGTGTAAGAATGTATCCAGAAAGAAATAACGGAGTAAAAAGATAATTTAGATTAGTTTAGGTTAGGTTAGGTTAGGTTATTCTGTTATCGATACTTCCGATGGAGAACGGACCTAGATTGGTGATGCCTCTGTGTCTGTGCGTGTGTGGGTTGAAAAAATAAATGACAGGGACAGTTAAACACAAAAGATGGGCGGTGTGCTGGAAAAGTCGTGATGCAAGAGAGGTGATAGAGATGACGAGAGAGAGTCTGGGAAGGGAGAGGGGAGGAAGGAAGGAAAAAATAGGTGTGGACAGGTGAAGGGAATGGCGCGAGACCCTCAGAAGAAAAGGTGATGAAGCACAAGCTCCAAAAAAACCACCTTTGAATCACTATAGAATGCGTATTGTCGTCCGCCCTTTGCTTTGCTTCTCTCTAACGACATAGACGACATCAATTGATAAAAATATTTACAATAATCAAAACATTTAAACTTGACAGGAATACAACAAAAAGATAACCTTAGAGCATCAACAAAAGATCTCTGTTTGTTGTGCTGCTTCGGGGGAATTCCAAAAGCCACTCTTTAAACTGTTCCATTTTGTTCCTGTTAAGAATGGCGGCGTAGTATCGTAAACTATCGTAACTGGTGCGGGTCTTGCGTTACGGGGGCAGGAGGGGACGGAGGGGGGTTTCGCTGTTGTAGGAATGTTCTCGTATTTTGATATGGAAGGAGGGGGGAAGAGGGGGATGGAGGGCGATTCTTACGGGTGATGGTGGATGAGGGGAGGGAGAGGGGAAGGAGCGGTGAGAGTGGAG
>JACEEZ010021152.1:7500-10000 GCA_016584305.1 Chionoecetes opilio | reverse complement strand
ACACATTTCATCATCACTATCACTTCCTTTCCATATGGTTGTCTTTTTTTTTTGTCTATGATCCATTTTTTATCAAGACACTTTCCTTCCCCCCTTCATCTTCCAACCTCTTACCTTTTTATTTTCCATTCGTGTGTTATTTTTTCCCATGTGCTTTCATTTTCCTGATAGATTACGCTTATCTCTTTTTTTATATCTTTCCGAGAGATCATTAAGAGGGTGATGGATGGCGGATGACGCAATAGGAGGGAAGAAGAGAGGGAGGAAAGGGAGAGATAAAGAGATGATAGAGAGCAAGAAAGGAAGAGGATGATGGAAAGCATGAAAAAAGAAAAGAATATGAAATGGATGAGTCACTGTGAGAGAGAGAAAGATAGAGAAAGAGAGAGAGAAGAGAGAGAGAGAGAGAGAGAGAGAGAGAGAGAGAGAGAGAGAGAGAGAGAGAGAGAGAGAGAGAGAGAAAAAAAAAGTCACAAGTCACTTTTAAGGGTCACCTGGGCTAAATTTGGGGGTCAACAGGTGGGATTTACCTTTGTATGAGCGAAGGAAAGGAAGAGAGAGAGAGAGAGAGAGAGAGAGAGAGAGAGAGAGAGAGAGAGAGAGAGAGAGAGAGAGAGAGAGAGAGAGAGAGAGAGAGAGAGAGAGAAGAAGGCATGGAGGGAGAGAGGGGTATAGAGAAGGAGAGTTATTGCTTATTGTTTACCTCCATCTCTCGTGTGTCAGCCTCAGACCGCGAGGATACAGCCGCCGAGAAGCTTAAGTTTATATACTATTCTGTCTTGACCTGATTGTTTTCCCCTGCGTAACCTGGCTCTTGGCTCTCCCTTGGTCACTGTTTGCTGTATTCGTTTCTAAACTCTCTTTTTTAGCCTTTATTCCTTATGTTTTTAATGCTTTCTATTATAACTTAAAATTGCATGTTCCAGGGATTTTTTTTTCTTACGTCTCGATATCTTGTTTTTATGTGTTATTTTATCCTCTTGCGTCTTCCTCTTCGTTATTATCTTTTTCTTATATTTTTAGTGTTTTCTTTTTCGGTATTCCTTGACAAGCAAGCCATTTGTCTATTTTGTGTAGAAGCGTTGTCTCTGCCACCTCACCGAGAGAGAGAGAGAGAGAGAGAGAGAGAGAGAGAGAGGAGAGAGAGAGAGAGAGAGAGAGAGAGAGAGAGAGAGAGAGAGAGAGAGAGAGAGAGGCTGGTAAGGAAGTGAATGTTGCATGACGGGAGTTTGGAGGGTGAGGTGTAAATCGTGGTTGGGGAGGAAGTAGGAAGGAAGGAAGGAAGGAAGGTAAGGGGTGCGTGGAGGGATTGGAAGGAAGGAAATGGAGGGGGAGAGAGGCGGTGGACAGTGGCTAATCTTTTGTGTCTTTCCTAATCCGTGTTTGTCTAGGATTATGACCTTCGGGGTTTTGTGAGATTGGCTTTGAAGGAATACAAAAAAAGGCTTCAAGGGGACAAAAAAAAAAAATAGTTGAGATTATCATAACTTTTTGAAAACACGAACGAAACTGAAACATGAAAAATATAGAGAAAAGAAAACTAAATATGCAATTTTGTATATGTATAATAAAAGATAAATATATCGTTATTCACGTAAGCCATATCATAAAGAATGTCATTTCATAAAATCTAGAATAACCTTTGTGTTTCATGTGATCTTATGTGTTGCGTGACTTAAATATCTGCTGATCGTAACCTTTTTATGTTGTGACTGGTACAATATCTATGATATGTGACTTAATGATATACATGGTTTGATATGCTATGCGACTTCTTTCTATGTTTATTTTTATATACTATGTGACTTTTCAGTATAACTTTCATGCTATGCAACTCAATGTTAAGCTTGGCCTTGTATGTTGTGTGATTCCTATTTTTTTACGTAGAAGACTGGCTTAGGACATGAAAAAAAAGCTATTATTAAAAGCTATTATGTAGAAGAGGAGAGAGAGAAAAGAGAGAGAGAGAGGGGAGAGAAGAGAGGGAGAGAGAGAGAGAGAGAGAGAGAGAGAGAGAGAGAGAGAGAGAGAGAGACTATGGATCAAGGCAGGTAACAAGAAGAGGAAAAAGTGCGGGGAAGGTTGGCAAAAAGGGATGAAGGGAATATCAGGAGGTGGAGGAAGAGAAGAGAAGGGAAGGAAAGGAAAGGAAGAAGGCAAGTTAAGGAATGGTGAATGGAATAAAAGGAACAAGAAGAGAAGGTGGAAAAGGAAAAGAAGGGAAATGAACAAAGGATGAGAAGGGAACGATAGATACAAAGCAATTTTCCCATATTTTTTCCTGATATATTCCTGTTGTGTTTTCTATATCGAGCATATTTTCCCCTCAAATATCTTTTTTTCCCTTCGTTCTCGGTTCAAGGGATAATATTTGAGGTATTTTGTGAGAGTATAGAGCAAATTCCTTTTTTGTGGCCCACTCTCTCTCTTTCTTTCTCTCTTTATTTTTTTTCGTCCTCTGATTATTCCTTCCCTCTATTCCTCCTCCTCTTCCTCCTTC
>JACEEZ010021152.1:0-2500 GCA_016584305.1 Chionoecetes opilio | reverse complement strand
ATGCCTGCCTCGCCACTAACACCCCGGAAACGCGACTCCTCTGTCGTGTGCTCGTGTGTGAGTCTATCCCTGCCGTGTCTGTCGCCTCTGGTGTTTGAACTTTGTTTTTCTAACTGATTATGCATTTTTTTAATAAATTTTACCTTTTTTTACTCCTTTTTTTACTGTTTTCTCACTCTATATGTTCGTTTTTGTTTTAGCCTGGTTACCCATATTATTTTTCCTTATTGCTTATATATTTTTGTTTTCAGCTTTACCGTTTTTTATTTTTCATCTAATACCATAGATTTATTTTCGTTCTAGCTTTTTTTACTTTTTTCCTATTTTTATTACTCTACGATTTTTGTTTGTTTTTTTCCTACTTTTTTCTTTTCTTTTTCTTACTCCACTTTCAGTCCACTTTTATTACTTTATATCTTACTCTACATGATTTTTGTTCCGTTCTATCATTCCTTCTTTGTTTTTCATTCCTACTATGTTTATATTTTAATCTACCTTTGTAATTCACCCTTTATTTGCATTATGATACGATATTTTTCGTTGTACCTTTTCTCTTTTATTTTATCTTATTATTTATATATTTATTTTTCTAGCAAGTTAAAAATCCGTACGTAACTAGTATCTGTTTACCTATTAATGATCTAAACTCCCTTAATTCCCTTCCAATACTTTATTTTTCCATGTTACTTTCTCTCTTACCTTCGTCATATCGTCATTTACATGTATGTTTTGTCCTTTCCACATATCCCAGAATCATGCAAAGTGAAAAAAAACATACCTCGCTCATATCATACAAGCAAACGGCCCCTTCCCCCCTTTCCCCCCTCATCTCTCTCCCCCCCTTTCCCCTTTTCCCTTCCCCCCTAAAACAGGTAAACAATATTCCCTCCCAGCCAATCCCAGCACGCCACCCTCACCTGTACACCAGTCTAATTGGTCACTTTCTCACCTGGCGGCCGCTGAGTGTGCCACGTCGCTCGTAAGGAATCTTGTTTACTGTTACGGCCTCAAGTTGTTTTAATGAGCTCGTTAACCGGCGCTCGTTTGGGGCTTAATGTTTAACGAGTTTCGGGCTGTATCTGCAATCTTGGGGCCGTTTTGACGCTGCTCCCCCTCGTTTGGCACGTTTCCTTCCTTACCTCCCTCCTTTCTTCCTCCTCCTCCTCCTCCTCCTCCTCCTCCTCCTCCTCTTGTCCGTTTTGGTCTCCTTCACCTGGGTGCATTTCGCCTCCCCTTCCACCTGTATTAATTCATTTTTATTTCAATATTTTATTTATATTCATAATTTCCTTTGCGTATTTCTTGACATTTCTTAGTATAACATTTGACTTTTATGATGTTATTATGATTCATGTATTTACTTTAAAGACAGTAATCACCTTTTTTTTTTTTTTATGAGTTGATCATCACCTTTTTCTTGTTTTTGTTAAAGTTTATTATCACCTATTTCCTCGTTTTTTGGAGTTATTCATCACCTATTTTTCATTCTTTGGAGACAATAATCACCTATTACTTGTTAATTTTTACCTAATCATCACCTATTTTTTGTCAATCATCACTTATTTCTTCGTTTTTCACATTAACCCCTTGAGGCCCAGAACGTAATTTCCATTGTAATTTGGCTACCTATAGATGATTTTTAATGAATATAAGCAATGTTTTTATAGATATGACCTGTTTAGTAACCTTGTCCACTAGCTAATTTGGTATATTAAGTTACTTTTCGTAATTTTATGGCTAACAACAGACAATTTTATATAGCAAAGGAAAAATCTGGGCGTGAAGGGGTTAAGTAATTCTTCCACACGTGTATCAATAACTTCCATATGTTATAAATTTCTTAACTGACAGTCTCTGGTATTTCTCAACATCCATGAATTGATGTCACTCGAAATATATACACGTTTCTTCATGCATTGTTTACCTACGTTTACGTATTTACTTCCTTGTTGACTTGCATCATATGAAAGACAGAGAGAGAGAGAGAGAGAGAGAGAGAGAGGAGAGAGAGAGAGAGAGAGAGAGAGAGAGAGAGAGAGAGAGAGAGAGAGAGAGAGAGAGAGAGAGAGAGAGAGAGAGAGAGAGAGAGAGAGAGAGAGAGAGAGAGACGCGCACGACATAGAGTTTCATATTATATACTACGAATTCTTGACTTGAACGAATTGCTCAGCTTTGTGACTCGAATCTATTGGTTATAAAGGATAGATGAATGAGACTGCATCAACAGGAGACTGGGAAAATTAACTACAGCAGAGAGCAGTTAAAAAGCATAGAGGAACAGGAGCTGGCAAGAGTTATAGATATAAGAAAGGAAAAGTGTAAGAAGCTAAGCATAGAAAAAAAAATCGATGGTATAAGGGATTATGAATAAAAAAATATGAAGAAATAATCGATGGTGAGAGATGTTGATGGGGAAGAAAATAAATAGTTACGGATACAATGGAATGGAATACGAATGGAATAAAGAAATAAATAGAAGGGAAGAGTACGAATGCTGAGG
>JACEEZ010021151.1:0-18031 GCA_016584305.1 Chionoecetes opilio | reverse complement strand
TATTTCCTCGCTCAGTCTCACCCCACCCACAACACACAACACACACACCACACACACCAGCGTTTGCCAACCTATTGCACAACATATACCCTGTAACCCCACAGGTCGTAGATTTAAAGGCCTGCAAAATTGGGACCGTTTCTCACCCCCTAAAACACGGAGTATTATAAGTTTTGGGTGCAATATAGGCTACATATCCTGTACTCATATTTTTTTTGCTGAGAATGCACCATAAATGAAATATTGGCCTTTTTGGGGCCCAAAAATATCACAACACGGCGGAAACGCGCTGTGATTGGTTGTGACGTAGTAACTGCAGACTCAGATCTCGCCTGATCAGCTGATCGGCTTGTTTTGACTCAACAAACCGCAATACCTATCTATGCATTCAACATGTACCAGACAAAAAAAAACATATTATGTTTGTTTGTGCTAATGTGAAAAAACACCACAATAAAAAACTCCAGAGAATGTGTTCATAACTATGCCTAAAGACAGAAAAAGGGGAAACAGTGGTGGATGTCTGCAAGGCGTGTTTCTCGATGAAAAAAAATTCATACTATTGCTGTGAAGACCATTTTGATGTATGTATGTACTTGTGCATGGATAAGTAACTTGCAAATGATATGTACGGGTGGGGCTTTAGCTGAGCTGTGATAAGTTGCGGAGTAGTATGCAGTATGCAAGGCTTTTGGGGTAGGGATGAGACGGCTGGGTTTTTCATGTTAAGTATACAACACGCAGTGAGTTAGGTAAAATTCTAGAGTCCTTTCCCGCCCTTATTAGAGTGTTTTTTCCTCCAGACCTTCACAAATCCCTTCAGATACCTCAAAAACTGTAATTATAAAGTGGGGGAGATGCCCCCTTCACCCCCCTCCCCTCCTTAACGACCCCCCTGGACCCCTCAAAAATATAATATGTTTAATATTACTAATCTAACCTCACTATAACCTAACCTAACCTTATCTCACTAATAACCTCATAGCGAGACCCCCATAAAAAAATATTACTAACCTAACCTTGTAAAATTATAGTTTTATTTTACTAACCTAACTAACCTTACTAACTTGCTTTACCCCTACTACTGCAAGATGACCAGTAATCCTCCTTCAAGTGATGTAGTAGGTATTCACTGTGTTTGTAAATATGTAAGTTGTAGTTATAAGGAAAAAGTGGATAGACAGAGATAAGTGGCCCGTGACACCAGACAAGTGATGACTTCTGGATCGGCATTCCTTATAGGGAGCTTAAATGAACCTGCAATGACATGTCCAGCTAGACAGATAGACGAACTCATAGAGGAACAGGTAGAATGTATGGTTAGTAAAGGTTGTAGTGGTGAGTAGAGTGACGAAGGGTGTATGTTTTGCTTTATGGGGGGAAAAGAAAGCCATACATTTCAAACCTGTTCCTCTATGAGTTCGTCTATCTGTCTAGCTTTACATGTCATTGCAGGTTCATTTAAGCTTCCTATAAGGAATGCCGACCCCAGAAGTCATCACTTGTCAGGTGTCACGGCCACTTATCTCTGTCTATCCACTTTTTCCTTATAAAACTACAATTTACATATTCACAAACACAGTGAATACCTACTACATCACTTGAAGGAGGATTACTGGTCATCTTGCGGTAGTAGGGGTAATGCAAGTTGGCGTATTAGTAGGTAGTACAAAAATAGTAGCGGCCGCTTCACAGCTGTTTTGCTCTGTTGTCTAAGCTAGTGACGTCAAAAACATGGCGCCAGTCGTTTTAGAGCGTATACTTTTCCTGTATTTAAAATTGGGCTGTATCATCAAAAATATGTTCACATAGAAAAACCCACATCACTGCCCAACTATATGAGGCTTGAAGATGTCAAATCAATCATTACCTCAAGTAGAGTAAACGGGTCCATTAACAGCCCCCTTTGAGCAAGAGGATGGGATGTGTAAAGTCCCATCCTTACCCAAATATCGGTCATTTTGAACTCTTATATAAAAGGGTTTCCTACCACAGAGTTACAGACCTGTCTTTAAATCTGTGGTTCCGTCCAGGGTGATAATTAATCAATCAATCATTGGGGGCATACACCGGGGGGCGCGTCGCCTCTCTCACCCTACACGCCACTCTCGGGGGGACACAGAAACCACCCCACGATATGACCCAATCCTGCCCAATCTATTCCCATCATTACGGTGATATCAAAGTAACTAAACACAATACAAAACCCTACTGTTCATTTACTTACCCTTCACAGGAGGTCCGGCTGGGTCTTGAAAAGAGGGACCAAGGATAATACGAGGGAGACCATGTAGTAGGGGGGAGCGGGCAGGTTGCATCGAGGGTAGGTTGCATCATTGCCTTTAACTTTGCATGTTATCACACGTACATCGTCTTAATACTACTATACTACTACTACTACTATAAACTACTACTACTACAACTACAACAATAATATAATAAAAAAGTTAATGCGAGTTAAAGGGAATGATGCAACCTACCCTCGATGGCAACCTGCCCCGCTCTCCCCTATTTTTAACGAAAGAGAACACACTAATTATTCCCCTCCCTTAATCATGCTTCTATCTGGATGTCCTTTAAGGTTGTTTCTTCGTTATAGGTTGTGTTTTTGCTGGGGGGCACTTATACAAGTCCCTTCATCAATTTAGGCCTCTTCCATTTGCGACATTTCAAGAACCAGTTCACGGAAACCCCAAAAATTCAGGCGTTCCATTTGCGCACGAAAACCGGGTCCGAGGCAAAGCGCGTAGTGACGCAGCAAAACCCCTTTAACTTTCTCTACTCACATTAGAGGTGGGTAGCGTGGGTAGAGTTTTCAGTTTTATAACAAACAATGGTCGCCTTGGGCCTATTTTTCTTTTCGTGAAGGGTTTTCCGCATGCACGAGTCGGAGAGGATGTCAGACGGCATAAAAGAGGCATACATGGCTGGTGGAGGGCCATGCTTTCCCGCGATCTTAAACTTGATATGATCCCTTCACATAACAGCTAACTGAGTTATATCTCTTGTTATCTCTCTCTCTCGTTAATTATTTTTTTCTTTTCTTTTCTTGTTATCTCTCTCTCTCTCGTTATCTCTCTCTCTCTTTTTAAATTTCCTCGCCAGCTGAGTATGTTTGTAAACAAAAACGGGTTTTTTCGTTCCATTTGTGACACACGCGAACCCAACCTGAACCCAGAACCAACCCTGAAATGAAAGAACTGGGTTTATGCAACTTGGGCACAAATGAAGAGGCCTAAAATTTATGCTTCTGTTTTAATTAGTTGTCTTCTCTTATTCTATATTTTAGTTTCTTTCTCTTTCTTTCCTCTTATTTTCTCTGGTCTCCAAAACTGTTGATTGTTCTTTTTTGCTTCTTCCACATTCCCATCTCCATACAAATACTCCCCCACTATATCCTCTTCCTCCTCTATGTATGGTTGTTGAGCCTCACACTTTTCGTTCTTTCATTATTGTAGGCTGGGCACCATATATAATAGGAAATGTTTAAGTGTTGTTGATGTTCTTGTTGAGTGGCGACTGCGCAGCGCAAACCGCGAGCCCGCTACTGCGCATGTCTGGCGCGCGACAACAAGTGTGTGAGGTGACGAGGTACCTACGTACACACGGCGTATAGAAATATCGTCTAAAAATCAGGTAAGTGATGCTATTTTGCACCAAAGTAGGCATCCTGCAATAGAAGAATGCCTCAATTATTGCTGTAATCGAGATCCTAGTCCAACAGTCTTGTTTATATAAGATATTTTGGTTTTTATTGCTACAATTGAGAGAACTGCAACTCGACAACTGCCAGTGGTCGCTGGCAGTTTTAACTCACATTTGGTGAAAAGTTGGTCAACTTGAAAGAAAATATGGCTTATTCCACTGCCTTAAACACAAGTAGATTTTAAGAACGATTTCTTCTATATGTATATTGTAAGACACCTGATCTCTTAAAACATGTATTAACCAAATAACAGATAGGTTAAGTTGAGGAGGCGAGGTAAATGCTACTCTATGATATATACAGTCAAACGATGTTTAGAAGTTATCTATACCTAGGCATCAATGTTCCTGTTATTTATTGTGTATCAATCAGATAGAAAGCCTGGAAGTGCAATGAGTCGACGCGTGTAGTACATGTTTTGATCAAATCTCCCGCCACAGACTCCTGCCGCTGCGTGTCGCCCTCAACAATTATAACCTTCATTTGTCGCAGCAACAAGCCGTTTCGCATCTTTATTCTTCGTTTTTCCAAGCATTGCTTATTGTATTTGACAAAAGGTTTGCAGACGGATCATACTGTTTTTAGAAACAGTGTGAACATCCCCAAATTTTACATGCCCAATATACATGTAAAAAATATTTAAGCTTTGCTACTCGAGGCGAGTAATTTGCATTAAATTGCATCTTAGAACGTTCAATCGTAATGATGTCATGCTTTCACTTACTAGAACAACAAAAACGTTCTTTTTTAGTATTCAGAAAAGCGGTTTCATCAATATTTTTCGCGAAAATTTATTTATAAAAATATTTTGTCGCGGGGGGGGAAAAAAAAAGTAACCAACCTTTTAGTTAAAACTGCCAGCGCCACTGGCATTTCTCGGTTTCAGTTCTCTCCAATTTGGGCCACGCAGCCCCGTTGTTTCACCGATCCCCCCCTCAAGAGGGGAGCTTACTTATTTCTCGCAAACGTATGAACCCTGGTGTTTTTTGAACCTTTTTCAACACCTGTTGAACCCCCATGCCTTGATAGGGGGAGTCCGAGAACTCTGCTGGGGAAAGCAACACACACACACACAAAAGAAAAAAACCAACTTGATTTGACAACACGATCGTCAAGTAAATGCCAGTGAACTACTTAATAGTTAATACTCAATCAAGCGATCGAAACCCTTCTAAAATTTACATTATTACCCCTACCATAAAAACAGTATCAGTATTTATTAGATCTTTGCGGTTATAAAAATGTAAATTAAATAACATTACAACATTATACTCATTGTTTTGAACGACAGAATTATGCAGTTGAATTTGTAGTTTCTATGTTAATTCATCGTTGCTGTCCATCCCTTTCAAGTTTAAATGACGATTTCTTGTGTCAATGGCATAGTAGTTTGATAAGTTTACTACTGGAGATGGTTAAAAATTAATCTTCTTGTTGCGAGTTGTGTCAAAAAGGCCTCAAGTCGACGGATTCCCATTGTCAACCAACTATAAAGTCTAATATATTACCTACACATTATAATACTGATGGGCCTTGTTACCGTAGATAACACTAAAGTCTCCACCTGCAGTGATGTAATCCTAGTCCTGTAATCATGGATGTAGAAATGGTAAGTATGAACCCCACCAGACTTATTAAATTAAAAAAAAAAAACGTTGTCCTGGCGACTTTAGTGTTATTTACGGTAGTTCCTCTGTTTGACTGTATAGTTTTTCCTCACAACAGGGACCCCGCGGAAATAAGTTAGGAAACTTTGTGGGTTATCCTTGTGAGAGCTACCTAGCAATACTTCACGGTTATGTTGATGCAATGTGCCTGTATGATCTAAATTGTGGACTAACTCTTACTAAATAAAGTAAATCAATCAATCAATAGTAACAACTGTAGCTCAAACAGAAAGTGGTGTGATAACAAGCTGTGTGCTGCTGCTGGTAGTTCATTAACCCCTTGAGACCCAGAACGTTATTTCTTGGTATTTTGGGTACCATGAGACGATTTTTAGTGAGTATAAGCAATATTTTATAGATATGACCTGTTTAGTATCCTTGCCGACTAACTAATTTGGTATATTTAGTTAAATTTCGTTATTTTTGGCTCGCCAACAGACGATTATTTTAGCAAAGGAAGATATGGGCGTGAAGGGTTTATGATTGATGATTGTATGTGTAGCCTATGTGTGATACAATAGCAAGGAAAATAATGCAAGCACCCGTGACTGAGATACCCGAAAAATGCATGACTATATTCCATAATCAAGGTAAAAAGGTTATGGCGAGTGGCTTAGTACAGACACTGCTGAATCTAATCTGCATCTGTTCATAGTTTCACATCTAATCAGGGTAGAACAAGAAGTAACGGATTCAAACTGGAAAGGCGTAATTTAAAAAGGAAATAGGGAAAAACTGGTTCACAAATAGGGCGGTAAATTATTGGAATGGACTCAGTCGTCAGGTAGTTAGTGCAGAGTTAATAGGGAGTTTTAAAAGGTTAGACAATTTCATGGATGGGATGAAAGATGGATGTAGGTAGTACTAGTAACGGAACTACCACATGTAGGTCTCACGGCCTCTTGTAGCTTCCTTATGAATCCTTCCATCCGGTCTTCAGTATCGGATTAGCACCAGCTCCTCTTTTTATCATCCTCCCTATTCCTTTAAAGTGCAATTGTAAAGGGTTAGCTCACTGTTGATGATGGGCTTCAAAACAAATAAATAATTAATAATGTAAAATCTTATGAAATACATTTTGACTTTTATGTTATAAATCAACTCTCTCATGAACCACGTACTGCACAGGAAATTGAACCAGTGAGATGTTACATAAACTGTTTCCATCTTTGCATAACAATGAGTACTAGATCTGGTAATGAACAAACTATAACATATACTAGAACACAGCAGTTAGCCACCACAGTTCTGGGCTCTGTAAAGTCAAATACTGCCTAGGAAATTGATTTAAGGCTTATATAGACAAGTGATAATACGCTCGTCCTTTGTTATACGTATTTCAAAATAAAAAAAATATAGTATATATCAATTGGGGTACAGAAACAAAATATTTACTTGAAGTAGAGATGCTTCAGCACTCCACAAACTTGTCAATCTTAAACAAAGGTAAGTACAATACGTGAAAAACAGAACAATTTTACTTGATTTTTTCTTCTTCGGAATTAACATTTGATAGCCGGCTCTCTAGCTTGCGATGCCACGCTCATTACAGTTTATTGTAACTGGGAATAGCAAGAGTTGAGGCCTAATGCTGCACAGAAACAAGCCAAATGTTCTGCCACAAGGTTAGCAGTTTCTCGCATGCATCAAACCCAGGTATGAGAAACAGCTAGTAATATCAAGCTCGGTACAAAAAAATCCTTAAAACAATGATAATGTTTTTTATAACAATTGCTGCTGTAGTAAAATGTTACGCTTTAATTGGGTAAAAGAATTCATCAGTAAAGATGATGGGTTTTTCATGCTGCTGCAAGCTTGTTTGGTGACTAATTTGTTACGAATTAACTACATACCATCATTACCAACGTCTGAAGTGATTAGCAAACTGGCGGGAATCTGCCTCTCATGTCATGGGCAATGAGCTCTGGAATGCATAGTGGGTGAAAAGTGTGTCAAGTGAAGACGGCTAAAACCAACACCTTGTCACGTAACACTGAAGAAATTTACCATGAAAAATCTAGTCATTAGAAAAAATATACACCGTGATGTGATCTCTATCTACAGGACTCATGATGCGTGTTTGCTAACCTAGAACCGACACAAGGAATAAACCAAACCAACGGCCACGACACTGGGAATGATAATTTAAGGCAAAGTATCCCAGGCCTCAACACACAATTCATAATCCTATAATATATACAGTAAACCCTCGCTTTTACGGACCTCTGTGTAACAAATTTCGGCTATAAAGAACTTTTTCTGCCAGGCAGGTATATGCGGGGATTTACCGAATAAGTTCGGTAAATGCGGGGTTTGGTTCGGTGGTGGGCCGGCCGAACACTCGGGTCGGTTGGCGGCAGTGGAAACAAAGCTGAGCGGCGGTGCGCGCCGCGCCAATCGTCTGGCTTTGTCCAATTGTAAACACCTCCGATTGCATCCTCCCGTGCCTCACCAATGCAAGTATTGTTTTAATTTCCCTGTTTGCGTGCAGTATTTATGAGGCTGTGTGTAACTAAGTACAAACTATCATGTAATGTAAAGAACAAAGTTCATTGTACACATAAATGGTCGGAAATAGCGAACATTAAACCCCATATAACGAACAAAGTTTGTTATATTTGAAAAGTTCGGACCCCTCGGATATAACTAATTTTCGGATATAACATCACCCAATTGGTTCGTTAAAGTGAGGGTTTGCTGTAGCTCTATTCTTGAAAGGTTGAAACAATTCTACAGACTTTAGTATGTGACTGAAGAGTACAGAACAAGTTCTGTTTATGAATATTAATTCCGTTAACTGGTAATAGTTTCACTGTTGAGTACCTTCAGTTACTCTCCAATGCTGCTTGTCTGCTGATAGATCTCAGTGGGGCAGCTTCGATTTTTTCTGAGATGTGTACTGAGTAAATAAGTGAATAATCTATAAATTACATCATTTCGCAATCCTTATTCTTATATTGAGTAAAAACACATAATTCTTGTTCTCAAGAGAAACTATTGCCAAAAACATACCTTGAGTATATGCAGAAGAATAAGAGAATAAGCGTCCTCTCCTCTTTCTGGCCTTAGTGTAAGGTGTGACCAATTATACCATGTAAAGGATGAAGGGTTCCAATCAGTGCAAGCTTCATCCCTCCTAGACTAGATCAAAACCCAGCCTCACACTTGTTTAAATAGATTGAAAATTCATAAAACAGCTTGATCACATTGCCTAGCCCTTCCCTCTTTGGCAGTGAGAATCTTCACTGAAAGCTAGACAGGTCTATGTACATATTTCTAACCAATGAACCATCATAAAAAAATAGGCATGGAAAATATATTCAGAGGTTATATTGTGGGGTTCTTTGACTTGAAAAATGTCAAAAAGTCAGTTGTTATAATGAACAAATATTTGGTTTCAAATAACAGTTTTTTCATGTAATGTTAAAATATACCAAAATAGACACAATGTGTTTATAATGAATATAGACATATGAACAGATCAAATTCTCCATAAAACCACCAACATCAACATTCAAACCCCCATAATTCTGCACCCGATGGTCCTCCTAATACAGATGTTGGCTGGTTCTGTTCCAAGAGTGTCCCACTAAAGCACAGAGTAAGAGCAGTGTGACAGAACCACAAGCAGGCGAAGGGAATGCTTGAGGGAGTGATAAGACTGATCAAGACAGGCTGCGTAATGCACAAGTAATCATTATCAGCCATACAGATAAAGCATTCACACCTGAAGCTGGAGATAGTTGTACAACATTCTAGACATGGACTTCACCTCGGCTCGACCAACAGTGCAATGTAATTTAGATAACTTTACATTTTTAGAATGTTATCCCTTTCGATAGATTTCCTGGAACAACTGTCAAGACCTAACAATATGTAAACTCTAAATTCTTCACATGAATTTTGATCTCAAAATCACCAAAACACATTGATATAAATAATATTTCATGTTGTACAATTTTGCCTCATAATCCAACCTTCACGTTCTGTTACTTATTGTCAGGAAAAGTGCATTTTTGCTCCCTTGTAATTTGCTGCAGTGTTTGAAGCATTATTATCTTATTATCAATATAACATAGATGAGTAGCATGGTTGGGAACTTGAAGGTAATCGTATTGCATTAAAAGTGTGAGTTTCTGCATTAAATGGATCACCCTGTAACAAGGTTAGCTCTGTCCCAAAGGAGCACGAAACCTGATAGTACTGGAGGCAGCGCAGGCGTGAAGAGTCCCCAGCAGGAGTGTGGTGTGTGTGTGTGTGTGTGTGTGTTGTGTGTGTGTGTGGTGTGTGTGGTGTGTGTGTGTGTGTGTGTGGGGTGTGTGTGTGTGTTTATGTGTGTATGTGTGTGTGTACACCCAAAGGGGGATCTAGTACTCCTCCTCCTCGGGGGGCGGGGGCACTTCCTCGCCGTCCTCAGGGGCAGCAAATCCATCCTGTAGGACAAAACAACAGTCAAATATGAAACAGCTGCATCACACATTAGCACTGAGCAATCCTACATGTGCTGGAAACACCAATAAGTATACAACTATTACTCAGTCCTACAATAAGTGGTATTCTGACACACCCAGGAAAGCCTAATCTTGTGGTGATTTCAGCCCCCATGCCTCCCAAACAAACAGTGCCACAGTAACATGTCTACAGACCACCCATAATCACATACTGTAAAGGTTTTGGGAAGTTGGAAGGATTGTTAGTACCCAGCAATCAACATACTGTATATCAACATTTAAAGGCACATGAACATTTTCACTAAAACCGAGTGCATATGCATATTTACCGTACCTAATTGTAACATACAGGGCATCAGCTATACTCGTGTGGTCCTATCTCTGTATCTAAAAAACTACCACATGTAGGTCTCATGGACTCTTGTAGCTTCCTTATTTTCTTATGTTGTTATGTTATCTACTGTATTTAAATCGTGTTCGGTGCTAAGACATTTCCGCGGTACTCGGGCTTATGACTTCCCTCTATTCTCTTTCCTCATCTCTAACCACTGCTCTTCCTTCCCTTCCTTTTAGCTGGCCTTCCATCCAGTTCCTAATTGTTCCCCTTAGTCCTCCCAGTCAGTGCTTTCCAATTTCTACAAGCCTCTAGGCCCAGAGCGTTATTTCCTTTGTAATTTGGCTACCATTAGACAAATTTTAGTAAATATCAGCAATATTTCATGGATATGACCTGTTAAGTATTCTTGTCAACTAACTAATTTGCTACATTGTTATTTTTCGTAATTTTATGGCTCGACAATATACAATTTTTTATAGCAAGGAAAGATCTGGGTGTGAAGGAACTAATTGGAACTTTGCCAAATTATTTTTTCAAGACCACTTGAATTACCACTTTATAGTTTTGAATAGATTTTACATACTATGCTGGGCAATGAAATAGGTCTATAGTCAAGGGTTTCTTCATTTCCACTTTTCAGATTAGTATTACGGTATCTTGGCTCTTTTCCACTCTTTCGGAACTTTCCCTGGTTGTTGATGAGCATTCAATGATGGTCACTCACAAGTTGTTTACAGTCCTTTGAACTATGACCCGACATCCCAACCTATCCAATTATTTAACATTCTAATTCCTTCATAAAAATGTGTGTGGGCATATGAGAGAGATTGATTGATTTAATGCCTAGAAAGGTAAATGTGCCAGACGTCAGAGGTCATATGGCACTATGACAAAGCATATAAAGGGTCAGGGTTAAAGAATAATAGTGAAACGATGAGGGAAGGGGAAAGAACGGGATGTTACAGCAAGATGGTTAGATCAGATGTAGGATGTGGATTTGTTGAGGAAGGAGTTAAACAGGGGGTTGAGTAAGGAAAGTTTCTTGGAGGCAGATAACTTGCGGTTCATAGCAGGAAATCAGGAGACAAAGGTCTTGTCTGTGGGAGCGGAAGCCGCGAATGTTCCATTGGAGAACAGAGATGGTGTAGAGGTCAACGGGTGATGAGGGTTGTAAGGGCAGCGGCAGTAGAGGGGTCAGGAGGTTCAGGGGCGTCAGGCGGGGGGTCAGGAGTAGAGGGGTCAGTAGGGTCCGGGGTATCAGACGTAGTAGGTGAAGGACAGTTAGTAGGGTCAGGGGAGAGAGAGAGAGAGAGAGAGAGAGAAGAGAGAGAGAGAGAGAGAGAGAGAGAGAGGAGAGAGAGAGAGAGAGAGAGAGAGAGAGAGAGAGAGAGAGAGAGAGATTCTGAAGTTATGAAAATTGATACTTTAGAAACCATGGGAAATCCAAAAGAAATACTAAGATGGTGCCCTAAATACATATGCAGACGTCAGCTGGTCTTGATTTTGATCAATCACTCTTACAACATTCACATGATTAATGATCTATGCATTCAGACACATTCACATACTATGCCAACCGTCAATCACACTAAAATCGCCACTGCACTAATGTCGCCAGGCGCCATATATTACAAAGTTTAGCATCACTACAGACTTGTATGTGCCACTGAAGAGGCATGCACAATAGATTATATTAAGTACCTATCTTCAGTGGCACATACAAAGCTGTAGTGATGCTAAAATTTGTAATATATGGCGCCTGGCGACATTAGTGCAGTGGTGACTTTAGTGTTTTTGACGGTAGTACAATTGCTCCTTCACCTCGGCCTCCAGACAGCAGCAGTAAAGCATTGTAAGGCAGAGGAAGGCTAACAAAAAGGCTGAAGTCTAGCATGAGGTAGATTTTCCTCCCTAACACAGAACGCAGAATGAGTAAATGAGTTTTAGAAGATGAGATGAAGCCATGATTGATTGATTTAATGCCAAAAAGGGGGAATGTGCCAGACATCAGAGGTCATATGGCACTATGGCAAAGCATAAAAAGGAGGGTTAGAGAGAAAGAGTGAAACGCTGAGGGAAGGGACAAGGAACGATTATATGTATGCGAGTCTTAGAAGATGAGATGAAGCAATGATCATGACAGTTTTCAATCACAATGGCTGTTAATACTTTGTGATAAGAAACTATGGAGACAATTTAGGTCTATCTTCACCTATCTGCTATGATTTCCCACCCAGAGTTTTAACATAATACCACTGATTGCCAGAGCTGGGCGGAGCGCAAAAGAAAGCGCAATTTGCGCTCCATATAAAATATTTGCGCTTTGCGCAAAACGCCGAAAATTTGCGCTTTTGGAGTTTGCGCTCTCGATATTTTATAAGTCCGCAAATGCGCAAATTTAGCAGAAAAACTTTGCCGAGAAACTCAAATGACGTAAAATCAAAAAATTAAAAGATACGTCAAATATAGCATTTATATAACGTCCAGGATAACGTGCCTCTGTCACCTGACATGTTTCCCATGGAGCACAGGCAGATCTGGGTGGACCTGTTCATCAGGTACAACACTCCAGTGCCCTCCTCAGCGGCGGTAGAGCGGCTGTTCAGCATGGGCTCAGACGTCATGAGGCCGAAGCGATCGAGTCTGACGGCCAAGAACTTGGAGAAGCTGGTGTTCCTCAAGGGTAACATGAACCTGCTCAATGGTCGGTGGGAGCTGGAGGACAGTGACGAGGAGGACTAATAGTACTATTGTGTATTTTCATTTTTCAACTATTTTGTGTTGTTTTGACAGTATTATCTTATTTTTTATATAAACTTGTGTTCAATAAATGCTTCAAATACTGTAAACATTCAATCTTTTAATCATTTATACACTTTATATTAATTTAACATAGAATTTTTCAGTTTGCAGACTAAAAAATGAGGTTTGCGCTTTAACTTTTATGTTTGCACTTTATTTTTTTAAATTTGCGGTCTAGTTTTTTTTTTGCGCTAGAAATTTGCGCTTTTGCGCTTGCGCTCCGCCTTTTTTCGATAGTTTTGCGCTTTTGCGCTTTGCGGACTCGATCGCGAAAATTTGCGCTTTGCGGACTAAGGAAAAAAATTTGCGCGCCCAACTCTGCTGATTGCTGCTTCCATTAATGCTATCTTCTTCTCTACCTATCTTCTATCTACTACTGCTATCTATCTTCTACCTACTACTGCTATCTATCTACTACCTACTACTGCTATCTATCTTCTATCTACTACTGCTATCTATCTTCTACCTACTACCTACTACTGCTATCTATCTTCTACCTACTACTGCTATCTATCTACTACCTACTACTGTTATCTATCTTCTATCTACTACTGTTATCTATCTACTACCTACTACTGCTATCTATCTTCTACCTACTACTGCTATCTATCTACTACCTACTACTGCTATCTATCTTCTACTACTACTGCTATCTATCTACTACTACTACTGCTATCTATCTTCTACCTACTACTGCTATCTATCTACTACCTACTACTGCTATCTATCTTCTACCTACTACTGTTTATCTATCTTCTACTACTACTGCTATCTATTTCTACTACTACTGCTATCTATCTTCTATCTACTACTGCTATCTATCTTCTACCTACTACTGCTATCTATCTACTATCTACTACTGCTATCTATCTTCTACCTACTACTGCTATCTATCTACTACCTTACTACTGTCTACTCTATCTATCTATCTCCTACCTACTACTGCTATCTTATCTCACCTACTACTGCTATCTATCTCTATCTACTACTGTTATCTATCTTCTATCTACTACTGCTATCTATCTTCTATCTACTACTGCTATCTATCTTCCATCTACTACTGCTATCTATCTTCTATCTACTACTGCTATCTATCTTCTACCTACTACTGCTATCTATCTACTATCTACTACTGCTATCTATCTTCTATCTACTACTGCTATCTATCTTCTACTACTACTGCTATCTATCTTCTACCTACTACTGCTATCTATCTCCTACCTACTACTGCTATCTATCTTCACCTACTACTGCTATCTATCTACTATCTACTACTGCTATCTATCTTCTATCTACTACTGCTATCTATCTTCTACTCTATCTTCTATCTACTACTGCTATCTATCTTCTATCTACTACTGCTATCTATCTTCTACCTACTACTGCTATCTATCTACTATCTACTACTGCTATCTATCTTCTATCTACTTCTGCTATCTATCTTCTACCTACTACTGCCTATCTATTCTACTACTGCTATCTATCTTCTATCTACTACTACTACTTATAGAATCCTGCAGTGCTGTCGGGAAATGGCAGCCTTCCTCTAGAACCACTTCTAGAATCGTTTTCCTCTAGATTGGATTGTCATTGTTGTCTTGCCTAGCCTGATCCTCCGGGCACACAAATCTCGATATTATTCCAGTTTGACCCCGGGAATTCACTTTGGTAGACGAAACAATTTTTTTCTGGTGAGTTTTGATGTTTTTTTAATTAATCTGCTAACCGTTTCTGTAGCAAATCACTTTTTTTTCTCTCTTTTTTTTATAGTTAGGAAAAGTTTAAGTTATGTTTGGTTCTTTTTGTTTTTCAGGTCCTTTTTGTCGCAAATCACAAAAAAAAAAAAAAAGGAAAAAAGAAATTGCGACTGTCACCAGAAAAAAACAATTTTGTCTGCCAAATCAATTCGGTGTCAACTGGAAATGTACACAAATCTCTGCTACGAGCCCCTCACTGCATTCTGGAAAGGTAAGGCCACGCTATTGCCACACACTGCTCATGAATCTCCCACTAACTCACTTTCTGAAAGGTCTTCAAGTGTTTTTCATGTGCACACTAGGGTGTTCCAAATGCAAAAGTTTTGAAATGTTGCACGCTCGTGTGTTTTAATTCCGGTTCTCTCATAGTAAAACAGTATTGCGTTGAATTTTGGGTTAATTGAGTAATATTTAGGGTCCCACAAGTGAACATTTAGGTGACGTGACTCGAATTTCAGGATTTTTCTAAATTTCCACTTTTTTTCTCCCTCAGGTTATCAACATGGCAACAAGAGCCGCTAGTAATCTTTGGCGGGATCGACAGGCTCCAATCGATGAAATCACCGGAGCCCGGCTACCATCGAAGGAGCAGGTCCTCCCCCGCTACTACCACCCACCACCAGGAGATGGGGGAAGACGGCGAGCGGGAGCAGGAAGGCGGTGGTGGAGGAGGTTCTCCCCCTTCTGGTCGCGCGCCGGGATTCCGACAACTACAGTAATACACGCCGGCACGAAGCTGTCAAAGCTGGTAAAGGCGTACAATGACCTCAAGAAGAACAAGAACAAAGACAGGCCGAAAAAATCGTATGGATGAGGAGATTTTAAAGGAGACCTCCAAGAAATCTTCGACCTCGCCCCCTCCTCCTCTCTCCAACGGGCAGACGTGAAGGATGAGGACAAGGAGTTCCTACGGAGTCAGAGAGAAGACAGAGGGGAATCATCCATGGCTGGAATTGACCTCGTGACAGCAAGAAGGTGGAGAAGCAGGTCGAGCGCGGAACTCGACTCAAGCGTCTCCGGGAACGTGAAGACAGCGACATTGCCGGGCTGACTGAAAGGACGGAAATCCCAAGCCAAGCAGTAGCAGCAGCAGCAGTCCTGTGTCGACGACATCATCACCGGCTCGTGGATCCCGAAGCCAGAGGAAAAAACTCAAACAGTCACCATCGATCTCCGTGAAGGATCTTAACCTCATTTCAACTTGGGATCGAGAGAAGTTGTGGGTGCGGCAAGAAACGTTCAACGTTCCCCGAGCTACCGCTCAAGTTCTTGGAATGGACATTGGGAGTTGGCGGTCTCGAAGAGCAGGGTCCATCGAGCACGAATTGCGGGGAGAGAGCAAGCCGCCGAGAAGATCTTTGAACTGGGGAACCAGGAGATCCCTTTGGAGGTTGGTCCTGCATTGGGACAGAAAACTCCTCCTGTCCCTCTCTGGCGATACAGAGGACCGCATCGCCGTCCTCCTCACAGGGGAAGATGACGCCGAGTTCCTTCTTGGGTCCCGGCAAGCTCGGATTCGACTGCAGAAACGTGGCTGCAGTGGTCTTGAAAGGGGGTGGACGGAGCGGGCGTCAGGGACAAGATCATCGCCTTCCCGTTTCGACACACGGCTTCGAACACTGGCATGGTGCAAGGTGCTTGCATTCGGATTGAGCAAGAAAATCGGACGAAGCTTGCTTTGGTTGGCCTGCCACCATCATGTCCACGAGGTGATCCTCAAGGATGTCTTCGAAGCCAGCCTCGGCTCTTCCTCTGGTCCTGACATTGGAATCTTCAAACGACTCCGTGATCGATGGTCCTTCGTGGATTCCTCGCAGAGAGAGACGGTGGAAACATCGGAGGACCTCGTAGAGTTCTTCGCCACCAATGAACACTGCAGCAAGCTGAAGACGACGCATTGGCCTTCCTGAAGGAGGCTCTGATGCCGAAGAACCATCCCAGGGAGGACTATGAAGAACTTCTTCGTCTCTCCTACCTTTTCCCCGGTGGTGAAGGTCCAGCCAAACCCTTCCGCCGTCCTGGAGCTCTCCATCAAGCCCGGGGGATGGCCAAGGCCATCTACTGCCTCAAGCTTCAGATGCTGAAATCCCAGCTGTCGCTGACTGGTCGAGAGAAGGCCGGAGTGGAACGAGTGGCCCTCTTCGTTGCTCTGGTGTACTGCAGCAATGGCTGAGGCACCGATCTCTGTGAAAGCTCCGTTGAACGACGTGCTCTTCCCCGAGATCCTCAGGACATACCCCGACCAAACCGTTGCCAAAGGCCCGCAGAACAAGCCCTGCGACGCCCACCTGTGGTACGTTTTCCCCGGGAAAACGCGGGACTGGGCCTTCTTCGACTCAAGGGTTGATGTGGAGGAGAAGAAGCAGATGGTCAAGGCATTGGACAAGCCCGCCTCGAAGAAGGAACTCAAGCGATTGGAGGGAAAAAAGATGACGATGTCTTCCTCCCTCTCGTCCCTTTATCACTTCGAAGACACGGTCCTCCTTTCAGAAACTTGACGCGGACGAGGGCTTCCTGGCAAGGACCCGGGATTGTGGGAGGAGGACGACCGATTCAAGGGCGCTCGGAAACGGGCACTTGGCCTCCGGTGGTCAACGATGCCGCGGAGCGGGGCATCGCCCTAGTCCAGCGCTACCTGGGGTCCACGAAGTCGGCCGCACAGGAGAAGTATCTCCTCCAGTTAGTCCACCACCATCGGAAACTTGTGGGGCGGGAAAAAAAGGAGGACCTTCAAAAGAAGGCTTCTGAATGGAAACAAAGAAAACTGTCTGTTTGGGGTTTTTTTATAAGTTTCTTTCTAAAAATGTGGGATGTTTTGAGTTTTTTTCTTTGTTTTTGAATATTATTAGAAAATTGTTCAGTTTGTCGCGTACCCTAAATATTCTCCGAATCTCATCTAATTTCACAGAAACTCTTCTTATGCATGTGTAACAGAAGTAAAACATGAGCAAGTAAAAAAACATGTTTCATTTTTCCCCTCTATGATCTTTGGGGCACCCTAGTGCACACGCTATCAAAACGGGTGCACATAGCTGACTTCACTAAGTGTTGCTTTTGTGCTTCATATATGTGTAAGAATTCTGTGGGGTGAATTGGGCAATGCATCATGAACAATTACATGATCACATTCAACAAAGGGGAAAAAGTTTATAGCTTAAAAATTGCAAATTGTTTCCTCTATAATATAATGATTACTCAACAAAAAAACATATGTAAAAATTTAAAAATAATTATTAAAACTCAATCATAAACCAAAGAAAATTTATAAATTAATTAAGTTTTAAAAAAAAAAAACATTTCCCAAACCATAC
>JACEEZ010021150.1:0-10756 GCA_016584305.1 Chionoecetes opilio | reverse complement strand
TTCTTCCTTTTTTCTTCTCTTTTCTTCCTTTATTATTTCCTATCATTATTAACGTTAGGTATGTTACGTATTGTTGTTATCATTATTATTATTATCATTGCTATACTTGCTGTCATTATTAGTGTTCCATTATTTTAGTATTAGAGTTATTCTCAAGTTTCATGCGCCCGTTTTTTGTAACCCTTCACTTCCTACTTCTTATTCTCGTCTTTTTCTCCTCCTTCATATCTCCTTTTCTCCCTCTCCTCCTCCTCCTCCTCCTCTCCTCCTCCTCCTCTCTCCTCTCTTTTCCTCTCTCCTCCTCCTCCTCTCTCCTCTCCTCTCCTCCTCCTCCTCCTTTCCTCCTCCTCCTCCTCCTCCTCCTCCTCCTCCCCTCCTCCTCCCCATTGCTTTCATAATGGTTTTGGTCTTAATAAAGTGTTAATTCCTTTTAACTTTTGCCTCGTAGTATTTTAAGACGGAGGCTGCGAAGAGGAGGAGGAGGAGGATTACATAGGATTACATAGGAGTAACAGACACCAGGAGACCTATTGGTCCATAGCGAGGGTATCTGCTGAACTACATACTACTAACTATCAACTACTTGTAAGAAAACAGTTGGAAAATGATACCATGTCCCTAAAGAGGATAGGAACATGGAAATTTCATAGTGCAGAATGATAGGATATGAAAAATACTAACTACAACTACCACTACTACTACAAATAATCGATACGGGGGACTAGATACGAATTCGCACTATCAATACCCATTTACTTTACAGTGCGCGTCAAGTCTGTTTTTGAATGTAGTTATTGTGTTGGCTCCGACAACATTTGCTGGTAACTTGTTCCATCAATCAACGACTCTAACATTGAAATAATTTTTACGGAGATCGGTGATGCAACGTTGACCGTTTAGTTTTAAACCATTATTTCTTGTTGTCACTTGAGTTGAAAGCTCGAATAGGTCCTCTTGATTAATGACATCAAAACCTTTTAGGATCTTAAAGGTTTCTATCAAGTCCCCACGGATTCTACGATCCTTTAAGGAAAACATATTAAGTTTCCGCAGTCTCTCTTCATAAGATGAATTTCGCAGAGATGGAATTTGTTTGGTTGCTCTTCTTTGCACTGATTCCAATTTGGCTTGATCTTTTACGAAACAGGGCGACCAGAATTGAACGGCATATTCCAAGTGCGGCCTAACCAAGGACGTGTATAATTGTGTCATTACTTTCGGAGTTTTATGTTCAAAGTTACTTTAATAAAGCCCAACATCATATTTGCCTTTTTACTGGCAGCTAGGCAATGCGAACTGGTTTTCAGATCATTACTGATGATGACACTAGATCCTTTTCCTGCTGTACTTCAGTTAACGATTTATTTTGCATTTGTAGTTATATTTGAGGTTATCGTTGCCTATATGCATTACTTTACATTTATCGGAATTGAATTTTAATAGCCATTATCACTCCATCTGATAGTTTGTCGAGATCACTTTGTATGAGTTCGCAGTTTTCTCTAGTATATGCTTTACCGCCTAATTTGGTGTCATCTGCAAATTTTGATATTTTAGATACAAGTCCGCAGTTCAGATCGTTGATATATATCAGAAAAAGAGTAGGACCCAAGACCGAGCCCTGAGGCACCCCACTAGTGACATCTAACCAATCAGATGCCTCACCATTATTACTACCCGTTGTTTACGATTTGAAAGCCAATCGCCAATCCATGAACATAATTGCTCTCCTATGCCATGTGCCCTTAGCTTGGTCAACAGTCGCTTATGTGGAACCTGTATCGAAGGCTTTCTGAAAATCAAGTATATTACATCCGAGGGAATTTTAGCGTCCCAGTTTGAATAAATGACATTAAAAAAATCCAGTAGGTTTGTTAAGCAGGATCTCTTATTCGAAATCCATGCTGGGAGTTTAGTATGAGTTATTTTCATCGAGAAAAGACACTATTTTATCCCGCAATATTTTCTCAAATAGTTTAACAATCACGGACGTTAGACTAATTGGGCGATAATACTTGCGAGGCTCTACTCCCTTTCTTGAATATCGGTGTAACATTAGCTAATTTCCACATACTAGGACATTTTTTCACTTAGCGATTTATTGAAAATAATCTTTATGGGAGCGAAAGTTGACTGTGACATTCGCGAAGTAGTCGCGGCGAGATTTCGTCCACCCCCACGGATTTTGCTGGTGTCAAGTTTCAGCAAATACTTTGATATTTCGTCTACTGTTATCTCTCCTATTACCAGTCTATCCCTTTGAGTCCTGCATACATGTTACTGGTTCTGGTAATGGAGTTTCGTCTTCTTTAATAAATACCGCATTAAAGTATTCATTGAGTACGAACGCCATACTCTTATTATCATTTACCAAGATATTATTATTATCTTTCAGTGGTCCAATACTTGTTTTTGACGTTTTTCTACTTCGAACGATTGAAAGAACTTTTCGGGTTTGATTGGGATTCCTTTGCAATTTTTTCTTCATACTCACGCTTTTTAGACTTAATGAGGAGGAGGAGGAGGAGGAGGAGGAGAAGGAGGAGGAGGAGAAGAGGAGGGGGAGGAGAGAAGGCAGGAAGGGAAGGGGAAGGAGGGGAGGGGGGGGAGAGGAGGAAAGGATCAGGAGGGAGGTGGAGGAAGGAGGGGGCATGGATAGGACGGTTTCTAGTCCCTTTTACCTTCGTGCGGTGGTGTCGGGTGCGAAGTGGTCGGGTGGGAGCAAAAATGGACCTTGTTGACGTAATCATTTCATCATTTTATTTTTTATCTCCATCTTTGTCTTGCTGTGGTGTGGGTCCAAGTTGTGCTCAGGCGACGGAACTAGATAAAAAATAATGATAAACTGGCTCTGATATCTCAGGCTTTGTTTTATTTTTCCTCTGAGTTTTTTTTTTTGCGTGATGGGTTTCGCAAAAAAATGTATAAGGGTTTGAAGTTTGGAAGGGGTTTGGGGAAGGGACGTTGAGCCTTCCGCTGCGGGGAAATGGGTCACGGCCTGTTTTCTTACTTTCCGCAAAAGTATTAAAAGGGGCGGAACATTACGATATATTGAAAGGAAGGTTATTTTTGGTACCTCGCATTTTTAAAAGGGGGTAATCCAAAGTATATGAAAGAGGTTGCTAAAAAGAAAATTTTAACAACACACACCACCCCCACACACACACACCCACCCCCCCCGGTGGGGGGGTGGGTGGCCGAACCGGGGAAAGGGCCCTTTATATAAAAACCCGTTTTTCCTTTGGTTTTTTACCCCCAAACCATTGTCATAATTCTAAAATACTACCAAAATTTTTCCCTTTACGTCAGATTTTCTTTTTTTCCTTGCCATTAAATATCATTCGTCGTGGATCACCATCATCATCCCCAAAATTTTTTTTCCCTCCCCCTTCCTCCCAGCCTAAAAATCTTTGGGCCCTTTCCGCTCCCTTCCCCCCTTTCCCATCGGGCCGCCTTCAAAGCCTTTTTTTAAATTTATAAAAGACGCCCCCAGTCATTTCCGTCACCAGTCAGGGGCCCTTTAACCCTTGCCTGTATTTTAAAAAGACGTCCTCATCAGTGTCCCCCTTTAAGTCCCCTTTCTCCCATCCACCCTTTCACGGGGGACAATTTTATCCCCGGGCCGGGGGACAGAAGGGAAAAGAGGGCCTCTCAAAGGGTGCCGAAATAGGGTAAAAAAAGGGCAATTTGTGTGTGTGTGGGGTGGGGTGTGTGTGTGGGTTGTGTGGTTATCATTTTTTTACCATTATGGGGATTTTTTAAAGGTTTTTGGGCGGTGAAAAGGGGGGTTTAGCATCATTTTCATTTAAATTTGTATAATTTGTTTTTTTGGGGAGACGGAAACTCTGTAAAAAACCCATCAGTGATTGCGTCATGGGCCCCCATGTGGTGGGAGGGGTGGGCCCCGGTGGTGGGGCTGGGGGGGTTTTGTTGGCGGGGGAAGGGGAATTTATCGGTGAATATCTTTTGGAACCCCAAAAATTTTTGGCCCCTTTCCCATCGGGGGTCTGGAGTGAGGGTGATTGGTGGGGGTTTTTGTTTGTGAGTGGGTCGGGGGGGGCTTAGGGCTTGATGGGGGGGGGGAAGGTGGTGGGGGTGGGGGGGAGGGCGTGGGGGGGGGTCCTGGAGTGGGCCGCCCGGTAAAGGGGGGGGGGTGGGACGTGACGGGAAACCCGGCCACTAATGGTCTGAAGGAATTTTGGCTGTAACGAAATTTTTTTAGTTATCACCTTGTGGTGTTGTTTGAAACTGTAACATGATATATTTGGCACTTATGTGAAGGTTTTTGTTTGGCTGATTGTATTTAAAAAGGGGAGGGTAGTGGGGGGCGGGGGGGCGGGGGGGAAAAAGGGGTTCCCCCCCACCAGTCCCCCCTTTTAACCCCCTTAAACCCCCACATTTTTCCTTTGCTCTAAAAAACTCGTATGTTGATCCAAAAAAATTACAAAAGAATTTATTGTACCAAATTTTTATTCGAAAAAGGGATTTAAAACATTCATATCTATAAAATATTGCTTTTTTTAAACAAAATTCGTCAATGGTACTAAAATTTACAAGGGAAAATTTTACGGTTGGGTTCAAAGATTAAGCTCTCTTTCCCCGCCAGGCCGCGTCGTCACCCCTTCATCATGCACGGAAGCAACTTTGTGAAGGGAAACCAAATGATTTTAAATTTTTTCCCCCCTAAAGTGTCCCCGAGAGGTGGGAAAGGGAAATTTGATTTTAATTTTTCTTAACCATAAAAAAAAAGAAAACCTGGGGAAAAATTTTTATCATGCCTTAGAGAGGAACGAGAAAAAAAATTTTTTTTACGGACTGGGAAATCCTGAGTAAGTTTTATTGAAGAAGCCCGTCCCCCAAATCACTTTTTCCAAAAATTTAATGTATTGAAGATAAAACCCCAAACGGGTGTTATCCTTGGCAGGGGGTGGGTGGCGGGCAGTTTTGGGTCCCCCTCGTGCTGACCCCAAAACCGGGGGGCTAACCTGCTCCTATGGCGCCCACACCCACGCACACACAGCCCACACACAAAACCAAAAACACGGCGCTGAAGGGAGGCTGATGTGTTCCCCCCTTCCCCTCAAACACTTTCCCACCTCACGGGCGATGGGCCTTGTGAAAGAGGGGACATCTGTTTTCCCCTCATTTTTACCTCAAGCCCGCGCCTCTTTCCCCCCTTTCCCACCACCATCCACTTGCCCTGGGGCGGCCTCGTAAAAAGCCTACAGCAACCCGCACACACACACAAAACGTGCATATTTTAATAATATATTTTTAAAAATATATTTTTAAAGATATTTTAAATAAAATATATATATATATATATATATATATATTTTATATCGTTTTTATTTTCGTGTTTTTTTTTGGGACCCCTTCCAATTTTTAATTTAAAAAATCAAAATTTTTTTCATAAATTTTTAAAAATTTAATCATGACCCCCCGGGGGTTTTAAAACCTTTTTTTTTTAAAACTTTTGTTTTTAAATTTGATCATTTCAATCAATTTGGGTTCATTCCCCCTTACACCCCCAACCGGGGGCCGGAGGCCCCCCCCGGGGCCCCGGGAAAACCCTAAAACACCGTCATTTTACATGTTCTGCTTACCCAAAAATAAACCCGAATTATTGAAATTCTCTTTTTTTCTTTTTTTTTACTCTCTTTCTCTCCCCTCTCTCTCCCCTCTCTCTCTCTTTTTTTTCTCTCTCCCTCTTTCTCCCCCCTGGTCTCCCCTCTCTCTCCCCCTCTCTCCCCTCTCTCTCTCTCTTTTCTCTCTCTCTCTCTCTCTCCTTTTCTCTCTTCTCTCCTCTCTCTCGCTCGTAAATTTGCATACGGGGCAAAAGTCGGTAGGCGAGTGTTATTGGGAGGGGGCGTGCATGCAGGCCCTAAACCATACTCGTGCGGGCCCTGTTCCCCGTTCTGTTTTATTAATTTTTTTCCGAAAATTTGATGCCATTTTTACCCAATTTTACCTTCCTTTTCATGGGTTTTTTCCAGACTCTTTTCTTCTATGGGAAAAAACTATACATTTTTGTTTTTCCCAAACATCCCCCCCCTTGCTTCAACCCTTTCCCTGTACCCCATAAATTACCCAAAGGACTCATTTTTTCTTTTAATAAAAAGTTTTTTCTGTCCATTTCTTAAAGGGTACTTATAAAATCTTATATGAAACTTTGTGTGTTTTGTATTTTGGAAATGGGGTTGTGTGTGTGTGGGTGATTACCTACGAGAAAAGGCAAGTCAAAAAGGAAAAACCAAAACCACTAAAAACAAGCAGCACAAAACACGGGGCTCTAGAATAAAATTTCATCAGCATGAAAACAAAAACCCAAGATGCGATGTGTTGGGTTTCCGCCTGGGAAAATTCCCTCCCGGGCGACCTGGTGTGGTGTGTGGGGGAATTGGTTGTGGTGTTGTGTGTGTGTGTTTGTGTGTTTTTTGGTGTATGTGGGGTGTGTTTGTGTGGGGTGTGGGGTCAGCCTGGCAAACCCCCGGCCGCTCAGGGTCTCACCCCTCGCGCAAACCCCAGGGGCTCAAAGCGATTAGTCTCCCCCCCTCGTTTCCCCCCTACCCCCCCAAAAACCCCACTCTCCTTCTCAAGCTTTTCTTCTCTCCCTTTCCCCTCCCCCTTTCTCTCACCAAAAGCCCAATCTCCTCCTCAAGTTTCCCCTTTTAAACCGCGCCTTTAAAAAACCAAGCTAACACAACAATAACAAAGGATCTTCGGGGTTTCCCCGAAATTAAACTGTTTAACCTTTCAGCCAAACAAATCTTTTTACGCAGGGGTGGAAAATGGAAAGCAGCCTTAAGTGACCAATGAGAAGGAAAATGTGGCGAAAGGCGCGCCATCTGCCGGCGGGGAAAAGCGATGAAACCGTTTGGTTTCAGGGGGTGCCGGCTTAAAAAGTCTCGCCGAGGGTTTGGGTTCCTCAAACGATAAATTGGGAAACCCCGAGCGCCCCTTTGGACCTTTTTTCCTTATGACTCGCGTCTTCCCCCCCGCGCAGGGCCCCGCCGAAAGCCCACGAGTTTAAAAATTTAAATCAGAAACCCCCCCCCCCCCATGGCCCCTGAATCTTGAAGACAAAAGAGGACAAGGGAAAGAGGGAAAAAACTTAAGAAGAGGGGGCGAAAGAAGTTCCCCCTGGGGCTCGTCATGTTTTTCAGGGGGATGTCGGAGGGGTGAGAAAAACTGTTTACCGGGGGATTTAAGACTATAAAGATATAAAAACATAAAAAAAATGGAAGCTAAAGAGGCCGTGAGACCTTTCAAAGGGTATTCCGGAAGATTATTTGGGAGCCCCAAATGCTGCAACACAGGTACTGAGAAGTGTTTTGGGAAAATTTTGCACCAAAGGGTTCCCTATTAGGGGCAAGGGAGGGCAGGGGTTATTATTTCTTAAAAGTTGGGGTCGAAGGAAGGTTTTTCAGGGCTGTTTTGGGATAAGGAGAAAGGGGCACGTCAGGCGTCTGGGATTATGGCAAGGCTGAATAGTTAAGAAGGCTGCTTTTTTAGGGTTTAGAAGGGTGTTTTAAGGGTTATTTGGGGGAATGTTTGGGGTGCAGGCAGGTGATGGGGGCTTAAGGCGGGTGGGAGGATGTTGAATTTGGTTTCAGGGTTTTGGGAAAGGGACAGGGGTTTTTCAGGGTTTTTATAGAGGTGTTTTTGGTGTTTCAGGGTTTTCAGGGTTGTTATAGAGGTGTTTTTGGTGTTTTCCCGGGGTTGTTAGGGGTTTTTTATAGAGGTTTTTGTTTTGTTGGGGAGTTGTTGAGGGGTTTTTAAAAGGTGTTGTGGTTTGCAGAGTTTTTCCCGGGTTTTTTTTAGAGGTGTTTTTGAAGGTTGGAGGGGGATAATGATGGGCTTGGGGGTTGGTTTGGGGGGGGCCGTTTAAGCCTGAGAAAACTTTTAGGGATTTAAAAAGGGGGAAATTTTAAGCTTTTGGGTTCGGTTTCGTCGTGAACACAAAGGCGGGGGCTGAAATAAAAACAAATGGGATGTTTAAAGAGGAGGTGTAGGTTTAAAGGGGTGATTGAGGGGGGGGGGGTGGGGAAGAAAAAGGGGAAAAGGGGCGGGAAATAGGGAAGCAGGGGGAGAGTAGAGAAAGGGGGTTAGCGGGGAGGAAAGGGAAGAGAAAGGGGTGGTGGGGAGGGGGGAAAGGGGAAAAAAGAGTGAGTGGTGGTGGGGAGGAAAGGGGGGAAAAAGGGGGAGGGTGATTGGGGGGGAAAAAGGGGAAAAGAGGGGGTGGGGAGTAAAGGGAAAAAAGTGGGGGGGAGTAAAAAGGGGGGAGAGTGGGGAGGGAGTGGGGGGTAAAAGGAAAGAGGAGGGGTTTGGGGTGGGGAGTAAAGGGGAAGATTGGGGGGTGGTGAGTGGGGAGGAAAGGGAAGAGAGTGTAGTTTGGGGGATGGGGAGGAAAGGAAAAATTTAAAGGAGAGGAAAATGAGTGGGGGGGAAAGGGAAAAAAAGGGAGGGTGGTGGGGAGTAAAGGGAAAGGGGAGAGGAAGGGTGGGGGGGAAAGGGAGGGGGTTGTAGGGGAATTTAGTGGAGAGGGAGTGGGGAAGGAAAAGGGGGAGAGGTGAGTGGGGAAAAAAGGGAAAGAGTGGGGAAAGGGAAAATGAAAAGAGGATTGTGGGTGGGGAGGAAAAGGGGGGGTAGTGAAAAAGGGCCCGCGGGGGAAAGGGTGGGAAAGGAAAGAGAGGAAAAGGTTTAAAAAAAGTTAAAACAGGAAGGGAAAGCGGAAAAAGTAGGAATTTAGTAAAGGAAAGGGAAAAGACTACAGAAGGAAAGCCTCCGAGTGGTCAGCGCCGCAAGGGCCCCCCAGGGACCGAAAGGAAAAAACAGGGCGAGGCTCATTGATCGCCCACCTGCGGAATATGGGAAAAGATTAGGCAACAGGCTCCTGGAAATTTCACAGTGATGCGGCCGCTTCTCCCCCCCATTACCCCCTCAACCCCGGGACCTTGTGCCCCATACTTCCCCTCCCTGCGTCACCCATTAGTCCCATTCCCATTACCCCCTTGTGCACCTGGGCCCCCCAACCCCAAAGGGTGAAGCTATGGAGCCCCGCCCACCCTCACCCTCACCCGTCATTGCTACGGTTTCGAAACAAAAAAATCACTTTTGGGTTTTACTAATATTTTGGTGGTGTTTTGTAATCGGTTTTGGGGCAAATGGGTCCCCCCTACATGGGTTTTTTAGGGTCGGTGAGGGTTTTAGGGGTGTAAGGGTTGGAATATATCAGGATGGGTGGTCTGCCGCAGAAGGGGGGGTTTGGGTGGGTGAAGTGTTTTAAACAAAAAACCTTTATGCGATGGATTTTGATGCGATGAGAAGGAAAAACCTAGAAAGGGTTGCGTGGGTTTCCCTGGTATTGGGTTTTTGGTTGTTTCTCGGCCCAAAAGGAAAAGCATTTTGGGAAAAATCTGCTAGTTTTCCCCCTTTTTCTGCCGCTTTTTTTGGGGTTTAATGACGGAAAAAAGAGATCTACCCTAAAACGGGAAATTTTGCTAAAAGTATTCCCACCAGAAAGGCTTAAAATCCGAAAAAAAACATTTTTGATTTTTTTTGCGCGAATGCACTTTTAAAAACCACATATAAATTTTTATGAAAAAATTTTGTATCAATTTTGGGCAATTCCGATTTGGGGATAAGAAAAAGTCGAGCAAAGCTTCTTTTTTTTTTAAAGAAGTTTCAAACGGGGGAACAAAACCCCTTGCCCCCCTACTCCCCTCCGCCCCCCCCCTTTCTTTTCCTTCCCCCACCTCCCTTCCCCCCTTTCCCCCCCCTCCCCTTTAAACCTTTTCCCCCTTCCCCCCCCACCCCTCTCCTTCCCCTCTTCTCCTTCCCCTCCTCCATCCCCCTCCCTTTTTCCCCCCCCTTCCCTCTCTCCTTATCCCCCCTCCTTCCTTCCCTCCCCCTTCCCTTTCCCCTTTCTTCTCCTTTTCCCCCCTTTTTCCTCCTCTCCCCCTTTCCCCCTCCCCCCCCCCTCCCTCCCTTCCCCCTTCCCCCCTCCCCTTCCCCTTCCCTTCCCTCCTCCTTCCCTCCCTCCTTTCCCCCCCCCCCTTCCCTCTCCCCCTTCCCCCTCCCCCTTTTCCCCCTCCCTTCCCCCCCCCCATCCTGCAGCAGAAGTTCTCCCGGAGGGGTTATTACCTTGAAGGGGCCCCGCAAGAAATATCATCCCCAAAACCCCCCGGGGCTCTTCAACTCGCCCGGGGAAAAAAAGGGGAAAAACCCCGAGGGGGGCGCCGGGCCCCTCGAGGTCTGTATAAAGGGTTTTGGGGGATAGTTGGGGGGCGGGGCCCCGAGGGACTTTAGGGGTGTGTGTTTTGTGTGTGTGTGGTGGTGGTAGGCTTTCCCCCACTCCCCCGTCTTCATCTCGTACGCGTAAGTGGTGACGGGAACGAGTGGCGAAGGCTGCGGGGTTTTCCTGCGCCATAAGGGGCCTTTTGGACGCTTAAAGGTAAATCTCGGGGGCCCAAAGGGTTTAAAAAATCAATTTTCGTTTGGAGCCATGTGGTAACGCTTCAAATATACCCAAGGGGAGAGAGAGGGAGAAAAGAAGGGGAAAAAGAGTGACCTTCCCTGTCTTTTCCCCAACGCAACCATCATTTTTTTTCTTCGGGTATTTTTCATTTTTAAATTTTTTAGTTTTTTTTAAAATTGTGGTAAATTTTTGCCCCGTTTAAATTTTAAAAACAACCGTTTTTAATTTCAAAAATAAAATTTTTAATTTTAAATTCAAAAAGGGTTTTTCCAAAAA
>JACEEZ010021149.1:52100-79215 GCA_016584305.1 Chionoecetes opilio | reverse complement strand
GTTTGGTAGAAATTATTATGTGTTGTAGTACTACTGCAAAAGTATGGTATATTAATCAAAATTGAACTTTTTTTTGGTAATTTTGTCAATATTGATTTTGTTTCTGCAAGTAAAATTTTTTTTTTTGGTACAAAAAAAATAGTTCAAAATTTTACGGACAAAAAACTAATGTACCAGTACGGTACGATACATAATGCAGCTACTTACGGAATTACGGTACTGTATTATCTGAGGTACAAATTTACGAAAAATATTACCGTCCTTTCCCGTTACATGCCCGCGCCCCACACCATTTGCCAGGACATCTTTACCACCTCTCCCGTCGCCCGGCTTCCTCCCAGCCAGGGTTCACCCCCCTGCAACGGCTATCTCTCCCTCACCTAGTGAGGGGGAAGATCCCCTTGCATGGGTCCCTTCCCACGCAATATCGGGGCAATGAGGTGCGATGCTGCTGAAAAGAGGTCCTCTGGAGGTAAACATCACCCCCCCTCCGCTCCGTTTTCCACCGCCAAGCTTTTATTTCAATGTCGCCACTCCGCCGGGGAAGGTGTGGGCGACCCCTTCCCGGCCCCCTCCAGGGGCAATACCGCACAGACCCCCCCCCACCAGGGATAAGACAAACGTCCCGCGTTTTGTATGTCGCCCCCACCCGCCTGAGGATCGGTACACAACACTCACGCAACCTGCACCGCCAAACCCTCACGCCCACCCGTATCCCCCTGGTGCAGGAACGTCCCGGAGTCGTTTGGCACCCTGCTGAGTGTCCTCGATTCCACTCCCCACCGACAATTTTAGTGGTCAACTCATCGTCTGAACGTCACCCCCTTTGCCCCCTGCCAACCCGCGGCCCGCTGCTGCCTCCCCCCATCACGTCGCCCCGCCTTCATCCCCTACCTGTCCCTTCCCGGGGAAGACTAAAACTTCCGAGGGTGTTAATTCAGGCTGTACACCGGGCGAATATCTGATTTCGACTCACAGCCTTCAACAAAAAACAACAACCACTACCAGGGCCCCCAGGGTTCCTCTACAACACCACACACAGCCTGCAGGACATCCCCACCAGGGTCCCAGGGTTCCTCCTACAACACACACAAACCTCCCATGACATCACCACCAGGGCTCCCAGGGTAAGTAAATCGGCTGGTTCGTCATCTGCCCTCTATTTTGGGGTTTTTTCGTCGGCCACTGAGTCTCGGGTCAGCCTTTGTCACCCCCAAACACTCCCCCCCCCCAAAACATTCTCTTTTCCCTCTTCAAAGGATAACATTTTTACTTTTTTGCAGTGAAATTTCCCCACCAGAGAGTATTTTTTTACCACTCTTGATTATATACTTCAATAGGTTTTCTAGTTTTTGCCCTACTCCCCTCTCCCCAAAAAAAGTTTGGGGGACATGGGGGAATGCGGGATTTTGGGCTGGGCTAAAAACATGCGTCGAAACCCACATAGTTTGGAGTAGGGGTGTTGGAAAAATTTTTCCAGATTAGTAAAAATGTTTTTGGATTTTTCTGAGTTAGGGGACGTGTGACCCTGACGATCCCAAGAATGATGACAAAGTGTCGAGCACCCCCCAACCCCCCGCTAGGAGGTTAGGCTAGATTTGATTAGGTTGGGGTAGTTTTTGATTTAGGTTAGGTTAGTTTAGGTTGGGTTTAATTTTTGGGTTAGGCAAATTCTAGTACAAAAAAATTCCCAAAGATATAATTAAAATGATAATTGGGGAAATTTTTTCCCCCCCCTACACAACTTTTAAAATTTACGTTTTTCCCGACGAAATTTTTTTTCCCCCCCAAAAAAAAACCCGTTTTCCCAAAAGGTCCCCAAGTTTGTTTGGGGGAAGGGGGGGGAGTATGGGCAAAACTAGAAATTCACAAAATTTTTTTCCTGGCCTACAAAGGTGTTTTATGTAATGGAGTATTTTTTATTTTCCGGGAAAACCCCATATTAGAAAAATAATAATTTCACCCCCAAATTTTTTATGGTCGCCGTTTGCTTTAAAAAAACACTGAATCTCCATCAGAAAAAGCACTAAAAACGGGCCCGGGGAAAAAATTTTGTCGGTTCTCAGATAACAGGGAAGGAATTGGCTCCTGTGTGCTGACTTCACCACTGTTGAGGTGCTGAGGGTCACAGTCCAAGCCCCGGCTCGCTGCGGACCCCCGAGGGTTCCGCATCCGGCCTTTGCGTGGGGTTCTGGAGTGTTGCTGCGGTGGAGGTGTGGGGCCGGACAGCAGTATGAGGGCCCGGGGGGAGCAACGGGATCGTCCCCTCAGGGGTGGGGAAAGGCACGGTTGGAGGGCAAGAACACATGGAGGCAGGCAGCTCGGGCCACAAGGCACACGGGGGGCTGAAATGCCAGCAGTGTGACAAAAAATTTAAATGCAAGAGTAAGCTTTAGAAAAAATTCCTTGACGCCCAGTGGTGTTTTAAAAACAATGAAAGTTTGTGGTTTGGGGAAAAATTTTCTACAATGGGTCACCTCACCAGACACACCCGACACCAGGGGTTTAAAAATTATGAATGTTTTGAGTGTGGGGGAAAAATTTACTACAAGAGGACCTCACCAAACACACCCTGACACAAGTGGTGTTTTAAAAACCATGAATGCCAGAGTGTGGAAAAGATTTTCTCAAAAAAATGACCCCAGACACACCCGAACACAGTGGTGTCAAGAATTTCGAAGTTTAGAGGTGGGAAAAGATTTGGTTTGAAAGAGTAACCTCACCCAACACACCCCGACACACATGAGTTTAAGAATCTGAATCCTAGGTGTGGGAAAAGGTTTTATACCCCTTCTGAAACTCACCCCAAACATCCTGAACCAGGGGTGTTAAGAATCATGAATGCCTAGAGTTGGAAAAAGATTTACTACAAGGGTTCCCTCACCACAACACCCTGATACACCGTGGTGTTAAGAATTATGAAAGTTTGAGTGTGGGAAAAAAATTTGTAGAAAGAGAACCCCACCCACACACACCCTGGGGACACACAGTGGTTTAAGAATCAAGAATGTTTTGAGGTGGAAAAGGTTTTTTTACCCGTTCTGAACTCACCAAAAAATACCTTTAGACACACTGGTTTCGGGGGTTCAAGTGTGATATTTGTAGGAAGTGTTTCAAGACAAAAATGATATGCCAAGCACATGAAACTCCACTTTGAGGTGGGGTTGTGGGGACAAGGTGGTGTACCGTGCCTGTTGGGTGTGTCTGTGTGGCAATGGGGGTGGTGGGCATGTTTTACACGGTGGGGCGCGTGCCCCCTTTTGTTCGTGAGGGGGTAATGGCCCCCGCAGTTGTTGGGTTGCAGTGCAGGTTGACTTTCAATAAAGTACCCGGGGTTTTAAAGGTTTTTCTGTGATTTCCTTTTTTTTAAAAAAGTCTGCCAGCAAATTTTTCAGTCCCTTTTTTTGAGGGGCCAAAATGTATATGCAAATAAACCATTTTTCTGTCTCTTGACATTGGGAGCCGCCCGGAAAAAAAATGATTTACAACTGATTAAAAGGGGGCAAGTCCAAATTGTTCTAAAACATTTTCAAGACCCATGCGGGACGAAGTAGAAAAAAAAAAAGGCTATAAAAATTTACACCCGTGTCTATTTCATGGGTTTTTCCTAGAAGATCAAAGTATCCTGGAAAGATGAAAATGGTTTTTTATAGTGTTTAAAATACACGCACACACACCACTTAAAGAACAAAAAACACTAAAGCTTAACCCCCCAAATTTCCAACAGTGTCTGTTTTGTATCAGATTAAAAAAGGGTTATAAGCTTAAGCCCCAAAATACTCAACAGTGCGATGTATCAGATTTTAAAGGTCTATACAGTTATATCCCAAATTACTCAACAGTGCCAATTGTATCAACTTAATGGTCTATAAAACGTATAGCCCAATATTTCTAACAGTGCCAATTTTTATCAACTTTTAAAGGCTTACGTTATAGCCAATATTTCTAAAAAATGCCCATAGATCGCTTAAATGGTCTATACAGTTATAGCCCAAATTACTCAACAATGCCTATATCGTTTTCAGCTTAAAAAGGTCTATAAGCTTATAGCCAATATTACTCGACAGTACCAATTGTGTCGGTTAAATGGGCTATACGTAATGTAATGGTTTTTACTATTCTTCACCCCGACTGGGACACTTTAAGCTTTTGAGCATGTTTGGGGGAGAAATATAAGGAAAACCACTGCATAGTTATAATTTCTCACAGGTTTTTACGTATCCTGAATGTAAACTTTAAGTTGTTAGTGAGGTAAAAAAAGCCCGTACACGCCGCTTAGATCAGCTTAGGAATAGAGGAAAATAAATAGATGGTTTAGTCCCCACTATACCAGATGGAGGAGAAATTTGGAAGAATGAAAAGGGTACCCGGATGAAATTTAGGTAACATCGCTATTTTTTTGGTATAACTATGAATTGGGAAAGGGCCCCTGATTAAGTGAAACTGAGAAAGTGACGCTATGGCACTAAACATAGGTAAGAATTTGGGTTTAAAATAAATAAAAAGCAAAGTACATCATTTCATGCAAAAGATGGAACAAAAAAACACCAGAAAAAACAGAGACAAGAAGCAGCGGCAAGTTGAAAAAAAGTTGGAAAAAATTGATTGAAGGAAAAAAATTGGCAGTTGGAGAACAAAAAGTTAAGTGACATTACACTATATAAAGATTCAACCCAATACAGATCGGTGGTTTAGGTAAGATACTAAACGTTTAGTTCTCTCACCCAAAGGAGTATTTTTAACCCCAATTACCTGGGCGGGCCCTTAAAGCCCCAAATCAAATTTTTAATTTCCAAGATCTCTTTTCTTTGAGGGGATCGCCTTTTTTGCGTGGTGGTGTGTCTGTTAAGCTCCGTTCACACTAACGGGCAATGCCCGCAGGCACAAGCGAGCAGTTTGCCTGTTGACGGGCTCACCGCTTGTCCCCGCGGGCAAATGAGTAAAATGCCCGTGATGGTAGGTGAGCGATTTCACCAGGCACTGCCTGCTGCGCCCCGCAGTGCGTCGCTGCCAGACATACGAGGTTACAGGTGGAGCTTTGGAGCCATGATTGCAAGTTTGTCAGGAATTTACACTACGTCTACAGCAGAAGAACATCATGTCTGCCCGGCAAGAATCAGTGGTCAAGATATGCGATCCTTCACCTAAATGAACTTTATCGGCAACACCCGTGCCTATGGAAAGTGAAAATGGACATATACAGAGACAGAGACAAAAAAGCTGCTGCATTCCAGAGTATCGCAAAGGAAATGCCAGATGTAGGTGTGTCCGTGACAGTGGATGAGATTAGAAAGAAAATACACACTCCGCAACCAACACAGACGGGAACTGAGAAAAAAATCGTAACATGACTTCCCAACTGTTTTCGTTTACTTAGTCAGTCTTTACACCACTTCTTTTTCTCCACTTTGTCCTTTTTCTTTTTCAGGCACATAGCAATGATTATGGTACACAGTTTTAGCTTCTTACGGTCCTTCCTGCTTCGCATTGTTGTCGTACCGCACACTGCCTGGCTGCCCAGCTGCTCGCCTCTGACTGGACCAGGCAGGTTATGGTGTGTGGACGACAGTTTCAGTGTGCCCGCGGGCTTTTCCCCGTGACGGGCACTGCCCGGCGGGCTTTGCCTGCTAGTGTGGACGGAGCTTTAGGGGTCAGTGCATGCCCAGGGAAAAGGTGGTGGGCGTGGCCGGTGTGACGCCTGTGCACAAACGATGGAGGGTGTGATCAGCCAATCAGAGCACAGCACGTTTCGTGATGTGGCAGACAGCCTGGGCCTTAAGCCACAAAACACTTAACGACCTTTTTTTGGTCGTTAGTCCAACGACGGAACCCACAGCGCGGAAAATTCGTCGATTTCGTCGTTAGCGTGCACACTGGCCAACGACTGCTCAAGATCGGTATTAGCAGAGGTCGAAAGTCTCCAGGCATGCTCATTATTGCTTGGTATGCAATGAAATATCTTTTTTATAGGTGAATGTAGACATATGATTGCATTTGGATGGATATTATTCATATATATGAGTAAAGAGATGAAATACAAACAAGGGACTCATCTACGTCTGGCAGCGCGGCCTTCGGCAGCAGCAGCAGCTGCATGAAGCCCGTGAGGTGGATATCAACACCAACTTCACCAAGGGAGATAGATGTCTTTGGTAATATTTAGTAGGGGAGCGAGAACCCCTTGAGGAATCCTATGATCCCTGGTGATATCCTATGGTGGTATCACAGGCGTGGGAGCTGACTGTCTTCTTCAGGAAGGCACAGGTGAGGCGGATAACTGCGGGTTTCTACCACTGCTCTATATAACAGGGATCGCGGAAGTCTGGCTCGCACTGTTCAACTGTTCACGCCATCTGCCGTAACCAAAACAAGCCTTTTTCTGCGGCCGCCTTTCTGTCTGGCATGTGTTATCGCCTCGTCATGCCAAGCTGTGCTTGCTGTCTGTCCTGTGTAAATACGCCTCGTCATGCCAAGCTGTGCTGCTATGTCTGTACAAAAAGACCAGGACTGGAATAGTGGAACTCTTGCCACCAGTGAGTAACCCACACACACACCACACGCACCCACCACCAACACACACACCACCCCACACCCACCCCACCACACACACCCACACCCACACACACCCCCACACCCCACACACACCCAGACACCCACACACACACACCACACACACCAAACCCCACACCCACTCCCACCCAGCCCATCCACTCTTAATCCATCTACCCACTCCAAGTCATCAAACATAGTAAAAAAAAATAAGGTATATGGTATACTTTTTTTATATAAGTAGATATAGATGTAAGTATATTTGTTTTATAATTGTTTAAAATTAGTGGGGAAACGGAAGCAGACCTGAGTGCGGTTATGATACAAATGATCATAGCGTTCCCAAAAGCAGGGCTGTTATAATGGAGATAGCTTATTTGCGAAGAAAAAAAGGAAAGAAAAAAAAGTATACCCTGTGGTTAAGTTAGGTTATGTTTCATTACAACCTATAAGGTTAGGTTAGGTTTCATAAAAACCAATAGGTTAGGTTAGGTTTCGTTAAAAACCATAAGGTTAGTTTAGGGTTGAATTTAAAACCTTTAGTTAGGTTAGGTTCATAAAACCGATAAGGTTAGGTTAGGTTTCATTAAAACCTTTAAGTTTAGCTAGGTTAGGTTTCATTAAAGCCTATAAGGCTAGGTTAGGTTTCATGACTATTATTAATTTTTTTTAGGGGGGGGGGGGGTTGCGCAAAATAAAACAATCTCATTGCAAATCAAGACCGATGTAGAGCCAAGACAAAAAAATAGTGATGTCTCTTAAAACGACGCAAAAACTCTCGTCCATATACCAAAAGTTGGTGTCGTAGTCTATAGAAACCATAGTCGTTTCGTTACACTCAGCTCAGAGTTGAACTGACTACTAGTTACGAAACGACCACCAGGGTATGTACGAAAATACTCAAAATCAGTGTACGAAACTAAACTACTTTCAATTCAATATACCTAATTAAGAAAAGGTTTTTTGATTAGGCCAAAGGTTTTGATTTAAATTTAAATTCCTGTAATCCCGAAAGTAGCTCTATGGACCACTGTGGCTCGCGCATAACCGTGCCGCGGTGGCTATGGGCTGGCGCCGTTATAGGGGAGAGAACTGCGCGTTCGCTCATTAGGTCAGACAACACACACACTCGGGGGATAACAACTGCACTCTTAGCCTCTCGATTTACAACATACAGCACACCTGTCACTACACACCTGTACGCATCGCAACACACCTGTCACTCACACCTGTACGGTTCGCAAACAACCACCGCACTACACACCTGTACGGCCTCGCAAGACACCTGTCACTACACACCTGTACGGCCTCGCAAAAACACACCTGTCACTATACACCTGTACGGCCCCTCCGCAACACACCTGTCACTACTACACCTGTACGGCCTCGCAACACACCTGCTCACTACACACCTGTACGGCCTCGCAAAACACACCTGTCACTACACACCTGTACGGCATCGCAAGCACCTGTCACTACACACCTGTACGGCCTCGCAAACACACCTGTTGTCTGTGTATCACCGTAAATAAATGACTAGGAAGGTTCGACGATTGCACTAGGTTGAGTTTAGTAGTAGTCGTAGTAGGTGTTAATAGTAGTTGAAGGTGGTATAATAGTGTAGTAGGTGGTAATAGTAGTAGTAGTATAGTAGGGTTAATAGTAGAGTAGTGGGAATATAGGTATCACATGCCAGCAGCCAACACCAGCCACTGCCTGGCCGGCCCATGGATTTGTTTTGGGGATGACAAAAAGGCGGCTGTCGACTCAGTATCTCGGCCACAGCTGAGCCAGATCTGCGATCCTGTTATATAGATCAGTTGTTTTTACTCAAAACTATTGAGTGTGGCGGCTAGAGCCGGCCAGACCCTCCGCCACTGTAGGTTTGGTAGGATTAAACGTCTTATACTCGTTATTTATACAACTTATGATTATGGTGAGATGTTATATATACTGGTACATTATTTAAAAATCAATGTAGCACCGGTGTGTCACATTAAATAAGGGTGATTTAAAGAGTTATGATGAGGTGACTGAAGGCGGGGCAGAGGGCCAGAGGGACGGAGCGCCTTGCCGCGAGGCCTCCCCATATACAAATATTCACTAATTCAACCCACCACACACACCTTCTACCACCAAAACCACTAGCAACCACAGGCTCCTTACTATCCATCTTTACTACTGATACAATTAAAACTCCTTTAAAACGCAAGCATTCAGAATAACGAGAATTAGTCTGAGATGACGGGAAAGAATGCGGGAGTGCAGTCTGGCATGCCATTCTGTCCGAAAATATGTCTCGCTGATGGTCCGCTAAGTTATAAATAACTGTTGTCATTGGCTGGTGAACGGATGACGCGCTTGTGGACGTCATTACTCGCCTTATCCAAGTCAGCGCCTTCCGACGCCGTTAACGACCGAAAAGGAGGCTTGTAGCTTCGTCGTTAGGAAAAGAAGTCGGAGAGATGGTCGTTGTGGCGCAACACCTTTTTGCTGGTTCCTGCCTGGGGCCTGGAGGAGCCTCAATGGCCGCCGTCAGGGGGAGGGGTGTCATCCGCGATCTCGGGTTTCTCAAGTCGATCACTACAATGCAGTAAGTTGCCAATGACCCTTTGTTTGCAGGGTTCCTGGGCGCGGGATTATGGGGTTGCAGTGGAGGTGGCTGAGGTTAGGGTTCTACTGAGTTTAAAAGTAATCGTCCAGACCCATTTTTTCTTGGCATGGGTATGTGAATGTCATTCAAAATACCCTAATCCACATAAAATGATTAATTTTCCCACGCCCTTATTTCCGTAAAAACACGACTTTTGTTAAATTCGCGGGAAAAAAGATCAGCCCATTCCAGCCACGGCGCAAAAGCATGCTGATGACGTGCCGGGCGTGAGGCCGAAATTACCCGCATCACACAGCTGCCTCTGCCCCGGCGCAACACCTTCTCAACACAATTTCCGCGGCCGTATAGGCGGAAACGGGGACTAAGCTCTCTGGAAAGGCACAGCTTTCTGGCTTGCACCCATTAAAGGATGCATGTAATAGGCAATTACCGCAATAAAAAATCAATCAGTAACACCAAAATTCTGAAGTGACTATATTCATGTCGTGTTTACGTGCTTCTGTATTACCACGGGGGGGCTGCCATTGTGGCCGTCACCGAGCCGTGCGGGCGTCGTCGTCGTGCGTTCAACAAGATTGAGAGTAAAATAATTCTTGGAGAATCTTGGGAGCACGTATGAGAGAGAATGAGAGGCAGGGGCCTTCAGTGAAGGGGGAGCCCGTATGCATGTGACGCTAAGAGCAGTGGCGTAGCTAGGTATTATGTTTGGGTGGGCACCTGGAGGGCACAGCTGACTATGGGTGGGCACTAGATGAGCTGAACAAGCCCATACAGCTGAGGAGTTTGGTGGGACTGGGGACTTACTTTCATTTACAGTGCAAAGACCCCCCCCCCCCCCCCCCCTTGCAATTTTGCATTCGGGACCAATACCAAGATTTTATCTGATGTGTATGGACTATGGAAGGTTATTAGATTTTTATTCTAGGAGTGTGTGTTGATTACGGTAGGGTATCATCCAGTTGCGGGATGGAGAACGAAGTAAAGCATCATGACAAAAATGAAATACATATATTACCACTTATACAAAATAGAAATAACATAATTGATACTGAAAATAAAAAAAATGCAGAAGTTTTAAAGCAGCAGGCAAATAAATAAAAATTTCCACTGAGAAAGTGAAAATACCTCACTTAAGCAGAATTCTTCTGTTGTTGTGGTTCTCAGCAAACTTATCAACAAATTCTTCTAAATAAAGGGGCTTTTAACTCGGCTGCTTTCAATTGATAACACAGCAAGATTACCTAATTTCATTGCCCATTGTATTCTCGGTGTAGTTTGATTAATTTCAGAGCAGAAAGCTCCTCTGCTGAAGCTGATGACACGGTAATACTACATAAATTTTGGCCAGTCTGTAGAACTCAGGAAAGCCTCTTCATATGGACCAAGAATTCTCACTAAATCTAACAGTGTTTTGGGCTTTTCAGTGTCACTTACATCCTTATAGCGTCTTTTTAACATGCTTTTTTTACAGAGTGCAGTCATGGTTAAGATCTTCCTCATTAGCACGAAATGAAATGAATAAGTCCAGACATTTTCTCAAAAGATAAAACTTCCTTACTTTTTGGATTCAGTGCCTGTAAAGCTTTCATAAGTTCAAAATGCTTTATTATTGAAGCTCCTTGTCATTTTTGTTAACATATGATCTAGAATAGGATAGAAGTTAATTCGTGTTGAATCCTTAACACTGAAATCAGTTACTTAACACTGAATGGGTGGGGGGTGATGGGTAATGGGTGAGTGAATGGGTGGGGTTGATGGGTTGGGGGGATGGGTGATGGGTGAGGGGAAAGGTGGGGGGTGATGGGAATGGGTGAGTGAATGGGTGTGTGGTGATGGGTAATGGGTGAGTGAATGGGTGGGGGGTGATGGGTAATGGGTGAGTGAAAGGGTGGGGGTGATGGTAATGGGTGAGTGAATGGGTGGGGGGAATAATACATTTCTACATCATGATTTCAGGAAAGTTAGAAGGGGCTATCTGGAGAGTCCATGTGTGGTGGGCCGAAGGCCCACCAAACACAGGTGGTGGGCCGAAGGCCCACCAATAGCCCTCCGCAGGAGCTAGCCAAAAAGTCCGCCCGGAGGGCGGCTTTGCGGCTAGTATATATATATATATACAAAACCAATTTAGTTTTTCCAATAATGAGAAGAACTGTGCAGTCAAAAGGGAGACACGTACCAATTAAGTACCAATACAAGGCATTATAGAAAATTTGTAAGATTAACTGGTGTAATTTAGCTATGTTCGTTGCTACTAAAAGTGATCAATAGAAAGTATATGAATTTAACTCACTCAGAGGCATGTTTCTTTCTTTCAAGCAGAGGAAAAATATTTATTGTATTTGAGGTCGAGGGTAAGTCATCAGTATAAATTATTTATAATACTCCATGCATGCTCCCTCAGTTCTACCTAGTGGAACACGGCTCCCACACCACACGGCAGCCGTGGCCAGTGGGTGGGCACCTGGGCGGGCACCGGCTTCTCGTGGGTGGGCACGTGCCCACCCAGGCCCACCCGTAGCTACGCCACTGGCTGAGAGAGGAAGGAGGGGAAAATGAAACTCCTAGTTTTGCTTCCCCCTTTTGCTTCTCTGCCAACAGACTACGTGTGTGTGTGTGACCGGACCCAAGGCTTCACCGAAGACTCCCTACTAGGGGTGGGCAAGAATCGTTATCTTGGAAATTCACGATTCCGATTCTTGAGGTTGGTGGAATCGGTGGAATTGATTCCGGAATCGTTTCCTATCGCGCGTCGCCTCTGCCGCTAGCTTGCCTCGCGCGCCGCATGGGAGGACCGATCAGTCTAGCACGAAACGATTCCGGAATCGTTTAGCACGAAACGATTCCGGAATCGTTTAGCACGAAACGATTCCGGAATCGTTTAGCACGAGACGATTCCGGAATCGTTTAGCACGAGACGATTCCGGAATTGATATTGATATATTTATTTGGCCATGTAGTTTTGTACATATGAACATATTACATATAGTGATAAAGCCAGGTCCAATAAGCGAAGCTTTTATAGGACCTGAAAACTATAATTTCATAATAACATAGCAAGGGACTGGTCAGGCCCCTTTGAAAATATAACATTTTATGGATGATAATATGGAATTTTAACAATAGTAAACTAATCATTTTAAATGCATAAAAAAAAAAAATCTTAATAACCCTAAAAAAAAAACACAATATGACATTTATGGTTGTAAAGAGTTTATAAAATTTTCATTGTATTTGTCAAGCATGCCTTTATCAAGTTACGTTTTAAAGATTTTAAGTTTTCATCAGTAATAAAATGTTCTGGGAAGTTGTCCCCGCTTTTTGTTCCTCTTGACAAGATACTCTGTGTGCATGTGATGTCCTGCACAATGGTATACGTAAATCATGTGGTCTTCGGGTTACATTGTAGGGTATTGCTCTAAAGCCAAGGTCTAAAAGGTAAAGAGGTATGGATTTATGTACAAAAGATTGGTTTGAAGGAGTATGATATCTGGAAGCTTTAATAACTTTAAGCTCGGAAAATACGATGGTATGGTCATAAACGATTTTTAAAGAACATAACACGTAAAACTTTTTCTGACTAATAAAAGGCTGTCAATGAAGGTTTATAGGCACCTCCCCATAAAGATGAACAATATAAAAGATGTGGATATATTAGGGTAAAATAAACTTGTAGTAAACATTTTACATTCAAATAGGCCTTAGTTTTGTAAAGTATGCCTGTGTATAACGATATCCTAGTTTTCACCATATCAATAGTTTTTTTCCATTTCAACTTATTATCTAATATACCCTAAAATTAATTTGAAAACCTCATGTAAGATAGATTTTTTATCTTTATTTTTTGTGTACTGGCTGAGTCATAAGGGGGCTGGGGAAACCCTAAACAAATTTTATTAAATTTAAAGTTAATTTTTTGTCTTAATCCAATTTGAAACTTTATTTTAAATTTTTCATTCATGTAATTGTAAAATTTTTAAGTTTTGGCCCTTGAATAAAAATTTTGGGGAAACAGCGAAAGTATAATTTAAATTTATTACTGCCCCAACCCCGGAAACTTTCCCCCGCGGCCACCCCGCCGCTAGCTGCCTCGAGCGCCGCATGGGAGGACCGTCTTCTACACGAAAAAAATTCCGGGTTTTAGCAGAAAAGATTTTGGAATCGTTTTCCCCTCGCGCACTGCCCGAAGGGTGCTTCGATTCCATTCCGTGTAGCTCATCGAATCATCCTTCGCGCCCCTTAATTTTGAAACAATATTTTATTTTTATTATATTATTATTACTCTTATTTTTTATTATTTTATTATTAGTAGTATATAAGTATCGTTATTTTTACTCCTGCATTGATTTTTGTTAAAAAAATTGTGTGCCTATATATATACTGTTTAACAACTCTCTACGCTGCCACGTTTTTTATAAAGAACTCAATGGGAAATATCTGTAGAAACGTTTCCGGGAATCGATTCCGTTGAGGAATCGATTCCACTGCCTATTGGTGGAATCGGCGGAAAACGTTCCGGAATCGTTTCGGCCCAGCCCCCATCCCTAATCAAGCTCAAGGGTTCCATGCCTGCCCGCCTGCGTCGTGTCCTGCACCCGGTGCAGGGTGCTCCCCTCCTCAAATTGGGTGCTGCAGGTCCACGCCCCACCGCGCCCCCAAAAGTCCCACCTTTGACCTTTGGCTGACCTGACCCCAACACGCTGTCCTCCGCCCATTGCCCTTTCCCCCGGGGACGGTCACCACCTTTTACCTTTGGGCGTGACCTGCCCCCACAACGCTTCCCCGCCTAAAGTCCCTTCCTCCAGGGAGAAGGTCACCCCCTTTGCCCTTTAGGCGTAAACCTGCCCCCAAAAAACCGCGGGCCTCCGCCTAAAACCTGTCCCTTTTCCTCCGGAACAGGTAAATCCCAAACCCCTGTGATAGCCTCCCGGGGAATCCCCAAACCAGGGCTCCCAGGATTCCTCCTCAAACCCACCCCCCCAGTCCCAAAGGAATACCACCGGGGGTCCCGGGGTTTTCCCCCTCAAAAACCCACCAAACCCCGGGCCTTCCAGTGGCCCAATCACCCACCAGGGCTCCCAGGGTTCCTCCCACAACCCCACCCCCAAAGCCTGCCAGGACATCCCCCAAAGCAAACCAAAAAAAGGGGGGCCCTTTCCGGGAAAGGCCCCCCGGTTTTCTTACCGGGGGCCCCGACAAAATTTTTTACGACGAAAGGGCCGCGGGGGATTTGCTCAGGGGGCTCCCCGGGCGGGCCGCTCCCAGCGGCCCCCCGTAGGGCATAGGACCATTTCCCGGGTTTTATATTAACTGTTTGGAGGAATATTTAGGGTTTTTTTTTACATTTTTCTAACCCATATTGCAGATCCAGAAATGTTTTTAGGGGTTTTGGGCAAAAACCCCATTAGCCGAAAAAAGACTGAGGGGCCCGTACCGAGAGTCATGCTAAAGGGGCGAGCGACAACCTTCGTTGGGGGGAAGGGTACCATAAAAGGGATTTTTTTTGTTATAAAAGGGAAAGGACGACGGTCGCCCAAAGACACAAAAGGTGACCGGTCTTGGCCGCCCTACACGTTGCTCTTCTTTCCCCAAAAAATACCCCTTTTTAAATGGTACCCTTCCTGTAAACAAAGGGTCGTCGCTAAACCCTTTTCATCAACTTCGGTAGGGCCTGGACTGTTCAAAACCAAAAAACTTTTACTAAAAATGAAATTTATGCTCTAAGTACAACCCAAAAAATTTTTTTTGTGGGTTATCCGTAATATGTTTAAAAAACCCCACAAATCACTTTGGCTTGTTTATTTTTATTAAAAACAAAAAATTCCGCATTGGTTTTAAACTTTGGTGGAACACCCCATGAAAAACGAGATGAATGAAGTTTAAAGATTTGTAATCGAGATCCATTTCAACATTTAAAAAATTTTGCAGGCCTACAAAAACATAAAAAATTATGAACTAAAAAATTTAACCAGTTTTTTTTTGTGTCAACCTTTTAAAACATTTCGAATTAGCGGGTTTTCCCCTTCCTATTTACTTCCTGAAACCTACCCATCCCCTTCATAACCACTCTGCGGGCATCCCCTCCGGTCCTTAATATCATAGCCTTTTTTTTTAACATAAGGGCAGTCCCGCTAGGGAATACGGTAATTACTGTAATACTGTCCATTTGGAAATAAATAAAAAAATAAATAGTTTAAATATATATAAAAAAAATAGAAAATATATTATATATATATTTAATATATATATAAAATATATATTTAAAATTTTTAAATATATATATATATTATATATATATTATATTTTTAAAATTAAAAAAATTTTTTTTCACTGAAAAAAAAAATTGGGACAAGAACGTTTTTCAGTTTTTTCCCCTTTTCTCATTTGATTTTTTTAAAATTTTTGGTTTGTTTATATCTGACACCGGGCTGGGGGTTTATTTCCTCACGGGTGCTCCACATCGCTCAGGCTGCTTTTAAAAAAATTTTGTATGAAGGGGAAAAGGTTGCCACCCTTTGCTCCTTGCGCCAAAATTTTCCCCATCCCCCCAAACCTTCCTTTTACCCCCCCCCCCCAGGTCTACAGAGGGCATTTTCCCGGGACAAATCCTTTTGTTAAAAAGAAAACATTTTAGTCACTTTGTACGTGGTGGAAAATTTCCATGAGCCAGAAAAGCAGGGGAAGGGGGAAACCCCCAAAAAAATCCCTGTCTCAATTGGTGATCCCAGGCTCTAAATGATGATTTTGGAAAAACTATTTGGGGGAAAAAAGGAGTTAGAACACCTCGGAAAATTTTCAACTTGTTTGTTTGGTCTTTTTTGGTTTCCATGTTGCTTGGTTTTCTTTGACTTTTTCCGAGGTGGGTCTAACTCTTTTTCCACCAAACTAGTGGTAAAAGGATGAGATGGGGGTGAGACCATAAATTTAAGAAAAGGGGGAAAAAAAAAAAAAAAAAAAAAATTTCCCTTTTCGCAGGTTTATCATCCTCCTTTTCCTTTTCCCATGTCTCACCCATCTCCCCACCCAGCTGTCACTATAACACCCTCTTCCTTTTTCCCCCCCCCAAAACCCCCCCTCCCTCCCACGGCACCCACACAGCCCAAAACCCCCCCTACACTACATCAAACCGGGAAAAGGAAGAAAACGGGAAAGGTCTCTAGCTTCCTTGCATGGGAATGAAGCGTAAAGTATACATACACCCATTCCGGGAAGTGAAAAAGTTTTTTTTGTGGGGCCTGCCTTTTAAATTTTTACGGGTTGCCTGAAAATCGTAAAAAATGTATTTATTTTGGGGAAACAGCATTTTTGTATGTTTTTTAAAACATTTCTGTCGAAATGTATGGTTTTTATGAAGGGTTTTCCCTTGTATTTTTCATTTTTCATTTTTTGGTTTTCATGTCGGGCCCAAAATAAAACAGGATGGGGACATTTTAAATTCGGTCGGGTTGGGGAAATAAAATTTTGAGTGGGCCAGCGGGACTGGTTAACTCCTGCCGCAGGGGCGGCACGTCGATCGCACGCGCCCACAGGACACCCTTGAGGGAGGAAATTTTCCTTGTACTTTTTTGGGGCGACTTCCCCTGGGGGGAAATGCCTCCAAATGATTGATGCGGATCAGGTTTAAAGTTTTTTGTTCCCCAAACCCAAAACACCACCTTTAGGAGTGCCCCCAACGGCCCTTTTTTGGCCTTTCTGCTCTATCTGGAATCTGCTCCCTTCCCGCACCCCCCTTTCCCCTGCCCCAGGGTTTTTAAAGCTAAAAGTCGGCGCATACACTAAAGGGCCCCCGCCTGCTGAAAAATGTTCAAAAAATAAATTTTAAAAAAAAATTATAAAAAGTAGGGACTTCTACACTGTCATATTAAAAGAAACCCCAAAAAAAATTTTTTTTTTAAGTACAGTAATTGAAACCCGGTACTGTATATGGCAACAGCCCCCATGTCTTGAATGGGGGACAGAAAAGGGGAGTATGTACTGTAGTACATATTTGGGGAAAAATTTTTTTTTAACCCAGACAAATTATTACTCCCAAAAGGGTTTTCGGGAAAACCCAAAAATGGCTTATGGGTTAAGGGGTTAAATAAATGTGACCCCTCATATTGTCAGTCAAAAATCCCTCCGTCACAAATTTTTAAAAAAGGTTTAAGGCAAGATACTGCTTGTAAACTTTTTTTGTATATGTAAATAAAAAACAAAATTTCACCAAAAGGCATTCAGTTTTTTCATTACATGTAGTATGGGGAATTACTTCATTGTTGAGAATTTGTAGAAAAACTTTTTTGGTCAAAAAGGTGGCTTTTTCCTCGGGTTTTTTTTCACAAAGAGAAAATTTTGCAGGGGTTTTGGGAAAAACCCCGGTTTCCAAGGATTTGGGCCCACCACACTATAGGCAAAAAAGGGAAAGGGTGGGTTTTGGGCAAGCTTTATTTTAAACCCCCTACATCATAAAAAGCAAAATTATACCTTGGGGAAAAGTTGGGGTTTACCCTTTAGTAAAACAACTCTTAAAATTTAAAAACCCCCCCTTTTTTGGAAAACTCTTTTTCTCTTTCTTCCTAAATTTTTCCTTTTTTACAAAACTCTTCCAACCCTGAGAAAAAAAAGAAAACAATCCCGTATTAAAATTTTCTAAAAGGTGGGCCATACGGTTGGGATTGGGTTTTAAAAGTGCATAAATGATGTGTACATTTCTTGAGTCATTTGTTCATTTAAAAAGCACCCCACATTCCCTATAAGCTTCAAAAAAAAAATTATTTTAGAAAGAGAGTTGGGACTGGGGCAGGAATCCCAATTTTAGACGGGTGTGTTTGCAGGGGGCAAAAGGGGGAAAAAAGGGAAAGGGCCCATGCTTAGCAATGATCCCAGCAATGACAGAAACAAGCCCCCAAAGGGGAAATTCCGGAAAGGGGAAATTTTACAAGAAAAAATCCCTTTAAACATGTGGAGGCATTTTTGGGCGTTAGGTTTATTTTAGGTTGTCTGTTTTAAAAAAAGATACCTAAATTGTCTTTGGGGCCCACCCGGGTTTAACCAAATGTTGCATCATGTTTAATAAATAATGAATTTTAAGCCCCTAAAATAAATTCGCCCACACAAGCCTTTCCCTACCTATAACGAAAACCAAAAGGGCGTGCAAGCAAAGGTACACGGGCTCTGGTATTTTACATAAACCTTTAGGTGCTCGAAAAGTTTTGAGGGCAAAAATTTTTTTTTAAACCAAAGTTTTTGCTGCCTTCATCGGGCTTTGAAAACACCCCCCATGATTTCCCGGGGGGGGGGGGGGGGGGAGAGAGAGAGAGGGGGGAAAGGGGGAGGGGGGGGGGGGAAAGGGGGGGGGGGAAGGGGGAAGGAGATGAGGAGAGAGAAAAGAGAAAAAGGGGAAGAGGGAGAGAGAAAAAGGAGAGGAGATAAAAGAGAGAGGAGAGAGAGAGAGAGAAAAGGGGAGAGATTTATAAAAACTGAAAAATTTATGATGGCAAACAAAATATTGCCATTAAAATTTTTATAAGTTTTTTAAGAGCCGGGAAACACATTAAAAACCCCTTTGAAACAATAAAATATTATAAAAAAAACCCATCAAAGGAAAAATTAAAACCCAAATCATTTTATTTTAAAACCCCAAAAACCCAAAACCCTTTTCCCTGCATTCTAAAGGCGATGTTCCCCCCAACTAAACCACGGGGCCTTTCATCCCTCGGGGGTCAAGCTTTTGGAAATTTTTAAAAAACCCAGGGGCCACCACGCCTCAGTTTTTGGGGACTTCCCTACCGAAGTCCCCCCGAGGAATTCCCCCCTGGATGTGTTTTTTTGGTTTTTCTGGGGGAAAAAAAAGCCATTAAAAAAAATTAATTTTGGTTTTGATGCCTCATGGGGAAAAAAATCGTATTTTTTTTTTTTAAAAAAAAAAAAGAAAAAACTAATTTTTTCCCAATGGGGCCCCAACCCCAAAATTTTAAAAAGTAATCCTTTTAAAACTTTAAAAGAAAAAAATTTAAAAACCTCCCCGAACCAAAAGCGTTAAACTCCAGGTTAGGGAAAAAAGGGTTTAAAAATTTTGCTCTTTTTTTGGGGGGGAAATTTTAACGGTTTGCTTAAAACCGGGGGGTTTTTTTGGAAAGGGTTAAAAAATAAAATTTAAACCTTTCGGTGGATAAAAAAAAAAAAATTTTTAATTATGGGTGTATTTTCCCCCCTTTGGGGTTTTAAAACCTTTTTTACCCTAAAATTAAAGGGCCTAAAACCCTTTTTGCAAAACAAATTCCCAGAAAGTTTTTTTGACCTTTAAAAAAAGGCCATGCATACCCATCATTTTGAGGATGACCCCCCCGACCGGTTTGCCATGAATTTTTTGAAAAACAAAATTTGGAAAGAAACGGGGGGGGGTTCTTTTGGGTTTTTGGGGGGTTCCTTAGGGGGAAAATTAAAAAACCCCGGGGGGTATTTTTTAAAACAAAGGGGTTTTTTTAGGAAAAAGGAAAAAAATTTGGTAAGGAAAAGGGGGAAGGGGGAATTTTAAATTTAAGGGAAAAGGGAAGAAGGGGAAGGAAGGCGGGGGAAAGGAAAAAGAATTTCCCTTTTTTCCTTCCCCCTCCCTCCAGGGCCGGGGTAAAGGGGGAAAAGACCAGGGCCCCCAGAAACCTTTCCCAAAAACGGCCTTTAAAAAATGCCCCCTTCCCAGGGGGGGTTTGACCTGGTTTGGATTGCCTTGACCCCAACCCCAAAACTTCCCTAGGGAAAAAATTTGGGGGAGGTGGTTGGGGGTTGGGGGGGTTTGGGGTTTAGAGGGGAAAGGGGTGGGGGTTTGGGGGAAGCGGAGGGGGGGAGGGGGTGGAGGGGGGGAAGGGAAGGGGGGGGGATTAGTTTTGGTGGGCCGGAAAGGGGGGGGGGAAGGGGGAGGGGGGATTTTTCCCCTTAGGGAAAGGGTCCGGCCCTCGGGAAACAAAATTTTTTTTAAAAGGGAATTAAAAATTGATTTTGCAGTTTGGGGTTATAGTTGCCCCTAAAAGAAAAATTGTATGGAGTGGGTGGAAAAATTTGGGAATGGTGTTTTTGTATTTTGGGGGGGGGGAGGGGGGGGGTGGGGTATTTTTGGGAAGGGGGGGGTGGGGGGAGGGGGAAAGTAGGTGGTGTGGTTTTGGGAAGGGGGGTTTTCAGGTAATTTTGGTTTTAAAGCCTTTTTAAATTTGTTTTTTGGTTACTAACTAAAAAGGGAAAAAGAAAAAAAGGGGGGAAGAGGGGGGGGGGGAGGTCTTAGAAAAAATAGGAAGAGGGGGGGGAATAAAAAAATTTTAAAGGAAAGGGGGATTTTTTTAAAAGAAAAAATTAAAAAAGGAAAGGAAAATATTTTAGAAAATAATAGGGAAGAAGGGAGGGGGGGAATATTTTTAAAAAAATACATGGAAGAAGGAGGGGGTTTTTTTAAGGGAAATTTTTTTAAAATTAAAAAAGGGGAAAAAAAGGGGGAGGAATAAAAAAGGAAAAAAAGGGGGAAGGAGGAGGAGGAAAAACATAAAAAACCATAGGAAAAGGGGGGGAAAAAAATACATAAAATCAAGGAAGGGGGGGAAAAATACTAGAATACATAAAGGGAAAGGGGAAAAACCTAGAAATACATAGGAAAAAGGAGGAGGGGAAAAAAATTTAAAAATTTCCCTGGAAAAAAGGGGGGAGGGGGAATACATAGAAAAAATGGAAGGAGGAGGAATACATAGAAATACATAGGAAGGGGGGAGGGGGAATACAAAGAAATAATGGGAAGGAAGGAGGAGGGGGAAAATCATAGAAATACATGGAAAAAGGGGGAAAGGAAAGGAATACTTTAAAAATCATAGGAAAAGGAGGGGAATACATAAAAAATAAATGGGAAAAGAAGGAGGAAGGGGAATAAATAGAATACATAGGAAGAAAGGAGGAGGAAAAAAACCTAGAAAATAAATAGGAGGGGGAGGGGGAATACATAAAAAAATACATAGGAAGAAGGGGGGGAGGAATAAAATAAAAAAAAAATTTAGGAAAAAGGGAGGAGGGGGAAAAAATTACATAAAAATACATAGGAAGGAGGGGGATAAAAAAACATCGGAAGTAAAGGGGGGGGGTTTTCTTAAAAATCTGGAAGGGGGGGGAAATCCCCTTGAAGTCAAAACTGGCGGGGGGGAAACCTGTCTGGAAAAAGGGGTACAAAAAAGGGAAGGAAAAACAAAAAACCCTAAAAAAAAAAAAAATAAAAATAGAAATAAAAGGAAGGGAAAAATCCTTCCCCTAGCTTTTGGGGGCTTTTTGGGTTTTAGGTTTTAATTTTGAATTTAAAATTTAAACAAGGGAAAAAAAAATTAATAAAAACCCCGAAAAAAAAAAAAAAAAATAAAAAAAAGAAATTTAAACAAAAAAAAAAAATTTAAAAAAACAAAAAAACAAAAATTTTTTAAAGTTTTTTTTTAAAATTTAAAACTAAATCAAAATTAAAAAAATTATAAAATCAAATATAATTAATAAAACCATAACCTAAAATAAAAAAAACTAAACTAAACTAACAAAAAACAAATAAAAAATCATCAAAATTAACTATAAACATAAAATAACAAAATTAAAAAAAACCAATCTAACTAAAAAAAAATTTAAAAACTATAACTAAACAAACTAAAAAACAAAATAAAAAACTATAACAAACCCCAACTAAAAAACTAAATATAAAAAACTATAATCTAAATCAAACTAAAAAAAAATATAAAAAACAAAATTAAAAACCCAAATGGGTATAATTCAAAATAAAAAAACTATAATCTAAAAAAACTATAATCTAAAATAAAAATATAATCAAAATCTAACAAAAATCTAAAAAAACCCATAATCAAAATCTAAACTAAAATCTAAAAAACTAAACCCAAATCTAAAAAAATCTAAAAAAACTATAATCAAAACCAAAACAAAAATCAAATAAAACTATAATCTAAATCTAACTAAAATTTAATAAAACTATTTTAAAAATTAAAAATAAAATCTAAAAAAACTAAAACCCAAATCTAACTAAAAAAAAAAATCAAAACCCGCCCTAAAAACCCTTTGGGCCCAGGGGGTCTAGACGGCGCTGAGGGGGGGAACGGCGGATAGAAAAATTATTTTTTCTTTTTGTCATTTTTTTCATGATTTTGACCCAAGTAACGTTTTCCCAAGGAGGTTTGAAGGTTTAGAGAAGACGTGGTGAAAAACGTTTAGTCCTTCATAAGGTGGGAAGCGAGAAAGGGGAGGGGCGTTTTAAAAGGGGGGTGCAGCCCAGTTCGTAAACAAGTTTTTTTCGTACACCAGTAGATTTTGTACCCAAAAAAATGGTTTCGTAGTCTATATAAACCCATAGGCGTTTCCCTACACTCAGCTCAGGGGTTTGAAATTTTCTACTAAAGTTAACGAAACGACACCAGGTAGACAAAAAAACTCAAAACAGTGTACCCAAACCCCTAACAAAAACCCGGGTACGAAAAAAAATTTGTCCAAAAAAAATTTTGTTTCGAAACCCCCGTAAACCCAAAAAAACCAAATCTTTAACCCCTTTCCCCGTACAGCCTGAGTTTTGACAGACTGCAACGCATCATCACATTGGGGGATGAAACCTTTTTCCTCCATAGTGGCGAGTGGTGGGAGGGTATGGTGGTGGGGTTTTGGTGGTGGGCAGGTTTATGGTGTTAGGTATGGTAAACGGGAAAAAATTAAAGGGAAAAAAAAATATAAATCAACTGTAAACTGGGAAAAGGGGCACAGTCAGTTCGTACACATTGTTTTGTACATCAAAAAATGGTTTTATTGTCTATATGAAAACCATAGTCTTTTGTACCAATCAGTCAAGTTTAACTTTTTTCCCAGAGAACCCGGAAAGACAACCCCGGTAAAGTACGAAAAAACTCAAAAGTGGGATGAAAAAACTAACAAAACCTGGGTAAAGAAAAAAACTGTGTACGAAATCCCCGTAACCTTCCCAAATGGCCTACCGCAATTTAAAAAATAAAAAAAACTAAAATAAACTTTCCCCAAAAACAGATCTTTTGACCTTTTCAAGCAGGGAAAACACCCCCGTGGCCCTTTTCCCGCGGACTCGGGGTTTCCCAGCTGTATCTTTGCTGTGGTTTTGACGTGTACTGCCAGCTGTTCTGGATAATAAGGTACACCAAGGAAACATAATCCCGGGGGGTCCCCGTTTCCATCTTTCCCTTTCCCCGCCCCCCCAAAACCCCCTAACCCCTTTACCCCCCCGCCCTCACAAAACCCCCCCAGCCTCCACAACCCCCAAAACCAAAAACCACTATCAAAACCCCCATACTCCACCCATTCCTAAAAAAACCACAATAAAAATTATAAAAAGGCGTATTACCTCAAAACGTAGCGGTGGAAAGGGCCTTTGGGCCCGGACTGAGGGGGAGCTTCAAAGTTTCCCAAAAGCCAAACGGCCCCGGCCCCCGGGCCCGCGGGCCCTCAAACAAGGGGGTTTTCCCCTTGCCTCGGGGTCACGAAATTTATTTTCTGTAAATCAAAGTACAGAATTTGAAAAATTTTATTCCCTTTTTTGTGGAAAAATTCTAAAAAAAACAGTTTTTAAAATGATTTTTGGGGTAGTATTTTATCATGGTGATAACCAAACGGTATTGGCGTAAGACCCCCCCGTACCAGAGGCCCGCTGCGGTGTAATTTTAATGGCAAAAAAGAAAAAAATTAAGTTTTGCACAGTTTCCCCCATAAACATGAAAATGTTTAAGTTTTTATCAAGACAGGGAGTCCCCTTGGGCCCCGTTGATGTCCTTTCCTTTCTTTTCCCCCAGCACATATGCGGGCCCGGGGGTTTACTGCCCGAATCATCATAACATTTTTGGGACCTCTGATGGAAAAATTCCAACATGTACATGTTTTGAAGGGGAACAGGGTGCAGAAAATTAATATTTTCTTGGCACTTTAAATATACACCGGGGGTGCTGGCAAGGAGGCCCTTTCGCAATTTGCCGCTGGGTTAAACACCAATGTACAATCTACTCAATAATCATATAACTGTTGTTTTTGAATTTTTATACATAAAAGGAAAACATTTTTTAAATTCTGTACATTGATTACAGAAAAAAAAAAAATAAAAATTTTTCCCCTTTTGAAAATACACCAGCGGCCTAAAGGAGGGTTCGGGAGGCAAAGTTTGGGCCCCTGGGGCCCCGTTCGCCGCTCTAAAAGCCTATAGGCCCCCCCGGTTTGGGGGGTTTGCGGGGGGCCACCATGGGTCCCGGGTTCCTTTCCCCACAACACAAAACAGCCCGCCAGGACATCACCCCCAGGTCTAAGGGGTTTCCCCCTAAAAACACCACACACGCCTGCCAGGGCCTCACCAAGGGTTTCCCCGGGTTCCTCCCCCCACAACACCAAAACCAGCCTGTCAGGGGAAACACCCCCAGGGCTCCCCGGGTTTTCCTCACAACCCCCCCAAAAACAGCCCGCCAGGGCTTTCCCGGGTTTCCCCCTCACAACACCCCCAAAAAACACCGCCCGCCGGACATAAACCCCCAGGGCTCCCGGGTTCCCCCTCCAACACCACACACAGCCCCCAGGGCTCCCAGGGTTTTCCCCTCACAACACCAACAACCAACCAAAGCCGCCAGGACACACCACCAGGGGCTCCCCGGGTTCCCTCCTACAACACCCACAAACACCCAAAAACCCCGGGGCCCGGGCCTCCCCCCCCGGGTTCCCTCACAACAAACCCCACACACAAACCGCCTGCCGGGCTCCCCCACCAGGGCCCCCCCAAAGGGGTTTCCCCCTCACCCAAAACCCCCACACACTGCCAGGCCCCCACTACCCTCCTCTCCCCTGGGCCCCCGGGTTCCTCCAAGCCAGGTTCACCCCGCAACGGCTATCCTCTCCCTCACCTCAGTGGGCTGGCAGATCACCTTGCAGTGGGTGCCTTCCCACTGCAATATCCGGGGCAATGAGGTTGCTGATGCTGCTGCTAAGATGGCCCTCTCGGAGGTAAACATCACCCCCCCCTCCCGCTGCCGCTCTCCACCGCCAAGCGTCTGATTTCTAATGTCTGCCACTCCGCCTGGGATAGGTCGCCCGGCGACGCCCTCCGTGCTACCTCCATGGGTCAATACCGCACAGACTCCTCCCCGCACCCATGGATAAGACAAACGTCCCGCGTCTTCGATGTCGCCCTCACCCGCCTGAGGATCGGTCACACAACCAGGGTTGTGAACTGTACGATAATTATCGTATTTGTACGATAATTTGACTATCCGTACGATGTACGATGCATGGTTGAGAATCGTACACGAAAATACGATAATCGACTCTCAAATATAATTACATTATAAAGTCATATAAAATTATCATCGCAAATAAAAAATAAAAAATCTGTCGCTGTCAACTTCCGCGAGAGAGAGAGAGAGAGAGAGTTTTGAGTTTGACTTATGTCCTTTGCATGACATGGACTTGGACGTTGCTTGCCGCATAAGAGCGCAGATTGTGAGAGGGTATTTAGCAAGATTAACCTTACCAAGACAAAGGTAAGAAACTGACTTCTAACGGGAACCATACTTGGTTCTCTTCCAGCAGCGCAGTGTGTAAGAGAAAAGGGAGATTGATTTACTTTAGGCCTCTTCATTTGCGACATTTCAAGAACCAGTTCACGGAACCCAAGAATTCAGGCGTTCCATTTGCGCACGAAAACCTGGGTCCGAGGCAAAGCGCGTAGTGACTCAGCAAAACCTTGAACTTTCTCTACTCACATTGAGAGGTGGGTAGCTTGGGTAGAGTTTTCAGTTCATACAAAACAATGGTCGCCTTGGGCTCTATTCTCTTATCGTGAAGGTTTTCCGCATGCACGAGTCGGAGAGGATGTCAGACGGCATAAAAGAGGCATACATGGCTGGTGGAAGCCATGCGTTCCCGCGATTTAAAACTTGATATGATCCCTTCACATAGCAGCTAGCTGAGTTATATCTCTCGTTATCTCTCTCTCGTTATCTCTCTCTCGTTATCTCTCCATCTCTCTCTCTCGTTATCTCTCTCTCGTTATCTCTCTCTCTCTCTCGTTATCTCTCTTCGTCTCTCTCGTATCTCTCTCTCTCTCGTTATCTCCTCTCATTATCTCCTCTCTCGTTTATCTCTCTCTCGTTATCTCTCTCTCTCTCTCTCTCTCTCTCTCTCCTCGTCTCTCTCTCTCTCTCTCTCTCTCTCTCTCTCTCTCGTTCTCTCTCTCTCGTCTCTCTCTCTCTCTCTCTCTCTCTTCTCCTTTATCTCTCTCCTCTCGTTATCTCTCTCTCTCTCTCTTTATCTTCTCTCTCTCGTTATCTCTCTCACTTCGTTATCTCTCTCTCTCTCGCTATCTCTCGTTATCTCTCTCTTGTTATCTCTCTCTCTCTCTCTCGTTATCTCGTTATCTCTCTCTCTCTCTCTCGTTATCTCTCTCTCGTTATCTCGTTATCTCTCTCTCTCTCTTCTCTCTCTCGTTATCTCTCTTTCGTTATCTCGATATCTCTCTCTCTCTCGTTATCTCTCTCCTCGTTATCTCGATTCTCTCTCTCGTTTCTCTCTCTCTCTCTCTCTCTCTCTCTCCTCTCTCTCTCTCTCTCTCGTTATCTCTCTCTCTCTCTCTCTCTCTCTCTCTCTCTCTCTCTCTCTCTCTCTCTCCTCTCTCTCTCTCTCTCTCTCTCTCTCTCTTCTCTCTCTCTCTCTCTCTCTCTCTCTCTCTCTCTCTCTCTCGCTCTCTCTCTCTCTCTCTCTCTCTCTCTCTCTCTCTCTCTCTCTCTCTCTCTTAAGTGCCTCGCCAGCTGATTATGTTTGTAAACAAAAAACGGGGTTTTTGCGTTCCATTTGTGACACGCGAACCCACCCATGACCCAGAACCCAACCCTGAACTGAAAGAACTGGTTCTGCACTTGGACCAAACGGAAGAGGCCTTTCATCCCTACATGATATGATATGTCATTT
>JACEEZ010021149.1:26944-44788 GCA_016584305.1 Chionoecetes opilio | reverse complement strand
TGTTTGTGTGGTGTGTGTTTGTTGGTGTTGCTGTGTGTGTGTGTGTATGTGCGTGCTGTTTGTTTGTGTGTGTGTGTGCGTGTCTGTTTGTTCTTGTGTGTGTGTGTGTGCGTGTCTGTTTTTTGTTTGTGTGTGGCGTGTCTGTTTGTGTGTGTGTGTCTCTCTCTCTCTCTCTCTCTCTCTCTCTCTCTCTCTTCTCTCTCTCTCTCTCTCTCTCGTCTCTCTCTCTCTCTCTCTCTCTTCTCTCTCCCCGTATCTCTCTCTCTCGTTATCTCTCTCTCTCTCTCGTTATCTTCTCTCTCTTCATCTTTACCTCCTCGTTATCTCTCTCACTCTCTCGTATCTCTCTCTCTCGCTATCTCTCGTTATCTCTCTCTTGTATCTCTCTATCTCTCTCTCTCTCTCGTTATCTCGTTATCTCTCTCTCTCTCGTTATCTCTCCGTTATCTCGTTATCTCTCTCTCATACTCGTTATCTCTTTCTCGTTATCTCGATATCCTCTCTCTCTCGTTATCTCTCTCTCTCTCTCCTCTCTCTCTTCTCTCTCTCTCTCTCTCGCTCTCGTCATCTCTCTCTCTCTCTCCTCTCTCTCTCTCTCTCTCCCTCTCTCTCTCTCTCCTCTCTCTCTCATCTCTCTCTCTCTCTCTTAAAGTGCCTCGCCAGCTGAGTATATTTGTAAACAAAAAACGGGGTTTTTGCGTTCCATTTGTGACACGCGAACCCAACCCATGAGCCCAGAACCCAACCCTGAACTGAAAAAACTGGTTCATGCAACTTGGACACAAACGTAAGAGGCCTTTTCATCCCTACATGATATGATATGTCGATGACAACGGACACACTGTCATTATAAGCGCCAGCTGACACGGGATAAAAGAATAGAGGAGGAACAGGGATTCCTCTTTTCTTTGAGGATGATTGCTATGTAGAGTTCTCGAGTTCAACTTCTTTTGAGTCATTATATGTGTAACTAATATATTTTTGATTATGTATATTAATTTATTTTGGAAAAAAATTAATTAACATGGAATTTTGTATCATGATTGGATATATTATATATTTTGGTAAAAAGATAAAATGTTTTTATATGTGGAATGCTGAATTCAATGATGTATAGTTATCTACTGACTATATTAGTTTAGCTAAGGTTGTACGATAATCTATCTGATAATAGGATAATTTTGGTGGCTCGGTACGATAATGTGGGCCACAAAAGTTCACAACCCTGCACACAATACTCAAGGCACACCTGCACCGCCTGAACCTCACGCCCAACCCGTACTGTCCCTGGTGCAGGAACGTCCCGGAGTCGATTGAGCACTTCTTGCTGCAGTGTCTTCGCTTCCACTCCCACCGACAACTTCTCCGAGGTCAACTCATCGCCCTGAACGTCACCATCTTTGACCTGCCCACCCTGCTGGCCGCCGCTGCCGTCCACCCATCACGTCGCCCCGCCGTCATCCGCCTCACTTGTGTCTTCCTGAGGAAGACTAATCAACTGTCCCGACTGTGATTAATTCACGGCTGTACACCAGGGCGAATATCGTCGATTTCGACATCACAGCCCTTACAACACAACAACAACAACATCACTACCAGGGCTCCCAGGGTTCCTCCTCACAACACCACACACAGCCTGCCAGGACATCACCACCAGCTCCCAGGGTTCCTCCTCACAACACCACACACAGCCTGCCAGGACATCACCACCAGGGCTCCCAGGGTTCCTCCCCACAACACCACACACAGCCTGCCAGTGACATCACCACCAGGGCTCCCAGGGTTCCTCCTCACAACACCACACAACAGCCTGCCAGGACATCACCACCAGGGCTCCAGGGTAAGTCAAGTCTGGCTGGTTCGTCATCTGCCCTCTATCTTGTGTTTTCTGTCGGCCACTGAGTCATCGTGTCAGCCATTGTCAGCCTCAACACTCCAGCCACAAAGCATTCTCATTTCCTCCTTCAAAGGTCTAACATTTTACTTCCTTGCAGTGAAAATCTCCAGCCACAGTACCTTTTACCACTCTTGATTATATACTTCAATAGGTATTATTCTAGTGTTTGCCCATATCCCCCTCTCCCACAAAACAAGCTTGGGGACATGGGGAATGCGGGATATTGGGCTGGGCTACAAAACATGCGTCGCAACCACATAGTTTGTGAGTTAGGGGTGTTGGAAACATTTCCTAGATCTAGTGAAAATGTATTGGATTTTTTCTGAGTTCAGAGACGTGTGAGCCTGACGATCCTCACAGAATGATGACCGAAGTGTCGAGCACCTCCCCAACCCTCCGCTAGGAGGTTAGGCTATTTGATTAGGTTAGGGTAGATTTGATTAGGTAGGTTAGTTTAGGTTAGGTTAATTTGTGGTTAGGAAAATTCTCAAGATACAGAAAAATTACCAAGATACAGTATAATTAAAATGACTAGATCTAGGGAATTTTTCCCCCTACACAACTCTTAAATTACGTGTTTCCGACGCATAATTTGTTCCTCACCCGAAAACCCCGTATTCCCACAGGTCCCCAAGCTTGTTTGGGGGAAGTGGGAGAGTATGGGCAAACACTAGAAATTCACACAAATTTTCCTGGCCTACAATAGGTGTTTTATGTAATGGAGATAGTTTTATTTTCCGGAAACCCTATTAAAAAAATAAAAATTTCATCACCGTTTTTATGGTCGCCTTTGCATTAAAACACTGACTTTCCATCAGAAAAGCACTAAAACTTGGGCCCGGGAAAAAAATTAGTCAGGTTCTCAGATAACAGGGAAGGAATTGGCCCCTCTGTGTGCTGACTGTCACCACTGTTGCAGGTGCTGAGGTCACAGTCCAAGACCCGGCTCGCTGCGGCATCCCCGAGGGTTCCGCAGGACCGGCCGTTTGCGTGTGTTGCTAGAGTGTTGCTGCGGTGGAGGCTGGGGGGCCCGGACAGCAGTTAGAGTGGCCGGGAGCAACAGGAACAGCCTGCCTCGGGGGTGGGGAGGCACTGGTGTGATGGCAAGAATCACATGGAGGCAGGCAGCTCAGGCCACAAGGCACCAGGGGGGCTTTAGTCCCAGCATGTGACAAAACATTCAAATGCAGAGTAAGCTTGAGAAAACATTCCTTGACGCACAGTGGGTGTTAAGAACAATGAATGTTTAGAGTGGGAAAAGATTTACTACAATGGGTCCCCTCACCAGACAAAACCCTGACACCCAGTGGTGTTAAGAATTATGATTTTTAGAGTGTGGGAAAAGATTTACTACAAAGAGTGACCTCACCAACACACCCTGACACACAGTGGTGTTAAGAACCATGATGCCTAAGTGTGGGAAAATATTTATTTAAAAAAAGTGCCCCTGACCAGCCCACCCCCCTGACACACAGTGGTGTCAAAAATTACGAATGTTTAAGTGTGGGAAAAGATTTGGTAGAAAGAGTAACCTCACCGAACACACCCTGACACACAGTGGTTTTAAAGATCATAAATGCCTAGAGTGGGGGAAAAAGGGTTTTTTATACCCGTTTCTGAACTCACCCAACACATCCTGACACACAGTGGTGTTAAGAATCATGAATGCCTAGAGTGTGGAAAAGATTTACTACAATGGTTTCCCTCACCACCCCAAACCCTGATACACAGGGTGTTAAGAATTATGAATTTTTTAGAGTGGGGGAAAAAGTTTTGGCTAGAAAGAGTAACCTCACCACACACACCCCTGACACACAGTGGTGTTAAGAATCAAGAATGCCTAGAGTGTGGGAAAAAGTTTTATACCCGTTCTAAAACCCCACCAAAACATACCTTTAGACACACTGGCTTGGGGGAGTTCAAGTGTGATATTTGTAGGAAGTGTTTCAAGACAAAACCTGATATTGCCAAGCACATAAAAACTCCATTTTTGAGGTGGTGTGTTGTGTGAAAAGTGTGGTTGTACCCGTGCCTGTGGGAGTGTGTCCTGTGTGGCAATGGGTGGTGGTGGTGGTGGGGGTGGGCAGTGTGTTACATGTTGGTGGCAGCCGTGCCCTTGTGTTCTGTGAGGGAGTAAGGGCCCCAGCAGTTTTTGGGTTGGCAGTGCAGGTGTGACTTTCAATAAATTTTTTCCAGGGTTTTAAAGGTTCTCTGCTGATTGCCTTAAAAAACAGTCTTTCCACGCATAAGTTACAGTCCTTTTTTCTGCAGGTCACATATATGTTAATCGCATAAACCTTATTCTTGTCTCTTCATCATTGGACACCGCAGGAAAAGTGATGAAAAACTGCATTAAAAGACAAGTCCAAATTGTCTACAAATATACAAAAACGATGCGACGAAGTTAGAAAAAAACGAGGCTATAAATATTTACACCTGTGTCTATTTCATGCAGGTTTTTCCATAGAATTCAAAGTATCCTGGAAAGATAAAACATGGTATACTAGTGTGAACTTCCCCTAAATATGAAGGAATTAATACCTAAGGCAGAAATTTGCCTAAAAAGGGGTAGCTAGTGTCATTATGGCAATGGGTCAGAAGGAACTCAAAAACGTGGAAATAGTTATAGATAAAGCACCATGAGTAGAACTAATAACAGTTGGAATTGTTACACCTGAACAAAAGTAATCATTGAGGCAAATACAGGAGCTCCCATAGTTACGTACGTTCGTGGGTTTGTACTGAGCTTGCAAAGTACAAAAGTTAGTCCAGCTTACCTTGTCAATACTGAACACTGCATACACACCACTGTCAAAAAAAACAAAAGTACACTAAAGCTTATACCCCAATATTACTCATCAGTGCCTATATTGTATCAGCTTAAATGGTCTATACAGCTTTAAACCCAATATTACTCAACAGTGGCTAATTGTATCAGCTTAAATCGTCTATACAGCTTATAGCCCAATCAATATTATTCAACAGTGCCTCTATTGTATCAGCTTAATGGTCTATACAGCTTATGGCCCAAAATTACTCAACAGTGCCTATATTGTATCAGCTTAAATGGTCTATACAGCTTATAGCCCAATATTACTCAACAGTGCCTATATTGAAACAGCTTAAAAGGTCTATACAGCTTAAAAGCCCAATATTACTCAACAGTGCCTATATTTGTAATGCCGGAAATTTCCAGTGGGATGACGGGAAAATTTTCCCTCACACCCCGCCTTCCGATTTATGTTCTTACAGGAGGTAAGAGAAGGGTTCAAAAACCATAGTTCTTTAGTCCCGAAATAAAGCGCGGCCTAAATACAATGTATAAGTGAACAGGTTATTCTTTTAGGATAATTTAATTCAATTCTTCATTTCTATTTTTCCCTATCTTTCGCCGTGTTATTTCTTTCTCTGCATTCCTATCTCCCCCCTCCCTCCTCCCTTTTTTCCCCCCCAAACGCGAGAGCCACGAGGTGTAATCCGTGAACATTAACTTCGCGATTACCAATAACCCCATAGACTCAAACTCCTTATTTTCCCCTTACACCTCCTGGGAAATCGAATAACACTCTTAGATTCTTAGAATACTAAAAAGGAGAAAATAGAGGTTTGGGTTTCAAACATTGACACATAAATTAATTATTAGAGCAGTTCGCTAAAATTAAAAATCTTCCAAGAATCTTTTTCACACCTCCAGCACCGACCACTGTAAACGCGTCGGACAATGGCTCCGGACTAGGCGTAATAACCCACGTTGGCTAGTCTTGTAAATAAAAAATGTCTTCATCAAATTAAAGGATTGTGTTATAGTTACTCCATTCGAATGTATAGTTTGCTCCCCCAGCTAATAAGAGTCGTTCGACGCTTCGCGTCCCCTTCGATGAAGCCTCTAGTGAGTATTTGAACATGCGCTATTTCCCGCGTTTTAGCTGCCCTCAGTGCCCCATGCCCGCCATGTGAAGGCATTCTCTTTCTCTCCACCCTCAAGGTAAAATGTCACCGTATTCATCTTCTCCCCTTTCCCCTTTTTTTCCCCTTGTGATGAGATAGCTTTAACCCGTGATAGCCCCCCCCGACTAATATGGATTTCTCTTTCTCTCCACCCTCAAGGCAAGAGCGTGGACGTTTTAAAGTGGAAACACATGTTCCCACATGTCGTATTTTTCGCAAACATTATCAGTACTCCCAAACTTTCCTACTGTATTTTTCCATTTTAGTTTAGATTATTTTCCTGTATGTGGTTAGACTGTAGGCCTATGAATATAGTCCGTTTGAAAGGTTATGCCCTTCAGTGGCTCTCCTCCCATGATAAAACCATAAATAAAATAAAGCTTAAGAACGAGTAACCTTTCGTGTTAAATAAATCAAATGAGTTTAAGGTAGGAAGTTTTCCTCGCTAAACCCCAGGTGACTTAGTCGATGCTGTGGAAATACTTATTCACGTTTCCAAAGAGATTCAGACTGACTCGGTACACAATCCCCATATCCATATATCCATATAGTATCCCTATAGTACCCCCATATAGTAAAAATATCATATATCATATAGTATCCATATCATATATCCATATAGTATCCCCATAACTACCGTAATCTTCATACTTTAATCTTGTTCAAGGGTAGACCATAGGAATACCCCACTAGGACTGGTGGGAGCATTTCCCTTCTAAAAAAAAATAATTTCATCGTTATAAATTATAATTAGCAAATACTTCTTTCAGTGGAGAATTAATCGTAATTAACTTAATTCCAATTCACATTGTAACGACACAGTCAACCCTGGCACCACATATTGTATCAGCTTAAATGGTCTATACTAGTGTCAATGGTTCTTATTATTACCATCCCCCATTTACTGACTGACTGGCTACACTCTAATGCTTCTGAGACCCTGTTGGGGGGATAAATATACATGAAAAACCCCTGCATAGTTATAATTACTCACGGGTTTGTACGTATCTCTGAATGTATGTAACTTGAACGTTACTATAGTCTATTCACTTAAGCTGGATTCCTGGCTGGGAGCTGCTCGCTGCCTAGCCGAGTTGTAAGGACGTCGCTGATTGGCTGATAGACTCGGCTGGGTGGCGATGGTTGGTGGTACTTGCCTGGCCGAAAACCCGGGCCGCCGCAAAACCCTTGCGTTGCCTCAGAAAAATATTCATATTTCTTAGCTTTACTCATCTCTTACACAAGATAGGCCTATTTTGTTTGCAGCAGTAATCAGGCAGTGATTGTTCAACAAAAAACACGCCATTCAAAAACTCAATAGGGTAAAAAATAAAGTCATGGACTGACTATCACAAGAGTAGGCGGACTTTTAGGCTTTCAGTGCATTGAAATGTTGTACTCCTACCCGATATTACCAAGCTACCAGATGATATTTATAAAAGCTGAGCCTACCATCGTGTTCATAATACATTGCTGTATATCATGAGCATAAAAAATTTACACTAAGACTACAGTAATTTAAGATAATTAAAGGAAAGTAAAAGAGTGTAAAAACATTTGTTCCTGCTTATTTTGCTTCAACTCGCTAAAAACTCCATCAGTTTGGTTGCATTAAATTCTCAAGCACTGTTCAAAATCCATATACTTTTCCGCTTCCTGTGGTATGTAGCACGTACCAATAAGGAAAAGAGTAGGTGGCAAAATGGCTAAGAAAGTTAAAACTGTTTCAAACTGGTGCCGTGACGGGTGGAGCCCCTGATAGCTCTCCCGAGAAGTCTCTACTGTACAATAGGGAAGGAGCAATGCTCACCCGTCACTGTGCCAGTTTGAAACAGTTTAACTTTCTTAGCCATTTTGACCACCTACTCTTTTCCTTATTGGTACGTGCTACATACCACAGGAAGCGGAAAAGTATATGGATTTTGAAACAGTGCTTGAAAATTGAATGCAACCAAAACTGATGGAGTTACAGCTAGTTGAAGCAAAATAAGCAAGAAAAAATGTTTATACACTCTTATACTTTAATTCAATTATCTTAATATTACTGTAGTCTTAGTGTAATCTTTTTATGCTCATGATATGCAACAATGTATTATGAACACGATGGTAGGCTTTAGCTTTCAAAATATCATTGGTAAACTTTGGGAAAATCGGGTAGGAGTACAACATTTCAATGCACTGACAACCAAAAAGTCAGCCTACTCTTGTGATAGTCAGTCATGACTTTATTTTTTACCCTATTGAGTTATAAATGGCGTGTTGTTGTTGAACAATCACTGCCTGATTCACTGCTGCAAACAAAATAGGCCTATCTTGTGTAAGAGATGAGTAAACCCAAGAAATATGAATATTTTTCTGAGGGGAACGCAAGGGTTTTGGGTTGCGGCGAGGCAAGTACCACCACCATCGCCACCCAGCCCGAGTCTATCAGCCAATCAGCAATGTCCTTACAAACTCGGCTAGGCAGCGAGCAGCTCCCAAGAATCCAGCCTAAGTGAATAGACTATAGTGAGGTAGACATGCCTGTACACGCCTGCTTAGACCAGCATTAGGAATAGAGGAAATTATAAGTAGATGGTTTAAGGTCCTTACCATGGGCGTATTTAGGATCTTGAAACATTGGGGGCTGAGCCCAGCATAGAGATCTTTTTTAGATTTTCACCAGATGATTTTCTATATATTTTTGAGTACGTATAATGAATGTAATAAATGAGACACTGTGCTCTACCAAAAAGTTCCGATCCTTTGCTTAGGATAACTTTCGCAACATGAAATGAAAATAAGATCCAGACAATCTGAGTTGGGGTTCAACTTCGTTATTATTATTTTTTTCATCAGCAGGAGTAAAACCCTAAGAAAAAGAGAACTTTGGCGTGATGAAGGAGTCATATAGATTGTATATTGCCAATGCTCTAAGGTACTGAAATCTAACCATCAATGGCTTTATAACATTTGCTTATTTTGTGTGACAAATTAAGGGCTCATTTTGAACTGTGACAAAACTGTGTTCACTCTGTATCTTGTCCATCTGATATTCTTTTCTTCACCTCACCAGAAGGTCTCTTAAGCCCCGTCCACACTACCACTCACCACCGTCGGTGCTTGCCGTCGGTGCTTGCCGACGGGAAGCGCCGTTGCCAGGGTTGTGTCCACACGAACGGTTTTGTTCGGCGGTCAGCGCACTTCCTAATTTCAAAGTGAGAGTCATGTTCTCTGCATATCGTGTACTCTCACTCGAGATTATGAAATAACCACAGGAGGTTTAGAGAAACTGACCCAATCTCATCTTCATGACACATTTCTGCATATCATAAGCAAGAAAAATATACGAAAACCTTTTTGTGTATTCTAAAAAATATAGCAAAAAGAAATAGTGTATAAACATTTTTCTCACTTTTTTGTCTTCAACTCTGCAATTTCCCGACCATTTCTCCCATTTAATTTTTGATCACATATTCGTAATCAGCTGACTTTCTTGGTTCTGATGGTATATCATTTCATAGCAATGCAAAAATATCTAGATAGTGAAAACTCCCGATAACTTGAAGCATGTGTTCGGCGCTGACCCGTGAGTGACGGGCATGCCCGCCCAATATTAAACCTGCTGAATGTTGGCGGGCAGCGCCGATGGTTAAATTTTGCTCGTCGGCATCGTGTCCACACTGCCACTTTTGAGTGACGAACACTGTTCGACGGCAAGCGCCGACGGTGGTGAGTGGTAGTGTGGACGGGGCTTTAGTGTCTCATTTATCTTTCGCACTCCTACACTGTTCTCTCTTCCTGTTTTCTCCGTATCGCTCTTGTCCTGCTCATAAAAAGGATGCAATCAGTATATGCCAAGTAACATCTAACCAAATGTCTTGTTTTTTGCTATGATTTTGTGTTGGCCCCAGACAGAGCTTATCTTATTTTTGTAAGAAAAAAAGGCTCTTTGAGATCCAGGGCTATTCATGAAACATTCATGGCTATGCCCCCAATGCCCAGGCCTAACTACGCCTATGGTCCTTACTATACCAGATGGAGGATAAATTAGGAAGAATGAAAGGCTACCAGGATGAAATGTTTAGGATATCCGCTATTTTTTGTGTATAGCTGGATGATATTGGAAGGCCCGTGATTAAGTGAAGCTGAGCTAGTGACAGCTATGACACTAAACATAGGTAAGCAGATAGCTTAGGGCTTAGAGATAAATGAGAGCAAAAGTACATCATTACATGCAATAAGATGGAACAAAAACACACCAGAAAGAATCAGAGACACAGAAGTCAGCGACAAGTTGAAGAATTTGGAAATATTGAGTGAAGGAAAATAAAATTGGCAGATTGGAGAACAAGAAGTATAAGTGACATTACACTTATATAAAGATTCAACCAATACACGATCGGTGGATCTAGGTAGGTATACTAAACGCTTAGATCTCATCACAAGGAGTATTTCTAACCCCATATTACCTGGGCGGCCATTAATGCCAACATCAATTATTAATTTCCAAGGTCTTCTTTACTGTTGAGATGATCTGACTTTGTGCGTGTGTGCGTGTGTCTGTTAGGGGTCAGCGCATGCGCAGGGAAGCGGTGGTGGGCGTGGCTGGTGTGACACCTGATTTGACGCCTGTGCACAAACGTTGGAGGGTGTGATCAGCCAATCAGTGCACAGCACGTTTCGTGATGTGGCAGACAGCCTGGGGCCTTGGAGGAGCCTCAGTTTTCCAATGGCCGCCATCAGGGGAGGGTGTGTCATCCGTGATCTCGGTTTTCTCAGATCTTATCACTACAATGCAGGTAAGTTTCCATTGACCCTTTGTTTGCAGTGTTCCCTGGGCGCGGGATTATGGGGTTGCAGTGGCAGGTTGGCTGAGGTTTAGGGGTTCTACTGCAGTTTAAAGTAATCGTCCAGACCCATTTTTTCTTTGCATATGTATGTTGAATGTTCATTCAAAATACCTAATCCACATAAAATGATTAATTTCCACGCCTTATTTCCGTAAAAACACGACTTTTGTTAAATTCGGGGGAAAAATATCAGCCCCATTCCAAGCCCGGCCCCAAAACATGCTGATGACTTGCCGGGAGGCCGACAAACTGCATCACACACCCTGCCTCTCCCCGGCGCACACCCCTTCTCCCCCACATTTCTCGCGGCTGTATAGGTCGGAAACGGGTGCTAAGCTCTCGGGAAAAGGCACAGCTTTCTTGCTGCACCCATAAAGGGAAATGTATATGCCATATCCCCAATTTAAAAATCAATCAGCAGCACCCAAAATTCTTCAAGTTCTATATTCATGTCTGTTTTTACGTGCTTCTGTTATTACCACGGGGGGGCTGCCATTGGTGACGTCACCGAGCCGTGGTGCGTCGTGGTCGTGCTTCAACAAGTTTGAGAGTAAAATAATTCTTGAAGAATTCTTGGAGAGCACGAAATGAGAGAGAATGAGAGGCAGGGGCCCCTCAGTGATGCGGGAACCCGTATGCATGGGGACGCTGAGAGAGGAAGGAGGGGAAAATGAAACCCTAGTTTTGCTTCTCTGCCAACAGACTAGTGTGTGTGTGTGCCCGGCCCCAAGGCTTCACTGAGGTGACTCCCAACTCAAGCTCAAGGGTTCCATGGCCATGGTTCCATGGTGGATGTACAACTGATAGAGGGAAAGACCGAATGTAGTTGAATGGAAGATGATGAACTGATGAAGAAGGCCTTTGAGGGGGATGTAAGAAAAGTGGAAAATTGAGAATCGTAGAGTAGTGAAATATGTTGGGCTGTGTAATTAAGTGGAAGAATGAGATGGAGCATGTGAAATTATCCACCAAACACCCTCTCCTAATTGGTAGAGTGGTGGTTGTTTCCCCCCCCCCCCTCCTTAGTGAGGGAGTTATTGTCCGCTCGTCATAGGGAATGCGTATAGGGATGTATAATAAGTATAAAGGTAATGGGTATAATTAAAAGGAAATTTTAAGTAAAATGATAAGTACTGGGGATAATATAAATTAACATTCCCGTAATATTAAGCATTTTCACCTTAATTGAAAAAGGGTACTCATGGGCTGCCGTTCTATAAATTTGCACCAATCGTGGCGGTCCAACCTGCTTGCTACCGAAAGGTGGCACGTGGAATTTGTGTTGGCCGATGCTCGCTGAGCCCACGGAGAATCAGTTCCCTCCACACCTCTATCGAGTTAATATCTCTTCTCTGATTACCAGAAGAGATTTGTACATACGTTAATTTTGTACATATAAGTGATAACAAAAATAGGACGTGTTAGATTCAACACAGAAACAATCCGCCGCGTCAGTTTCTGGTGTGAAAGCCCACTTGACGCCCAGCACATCACCTCCACCCCTCCGCTCAGTCCTTCAAGGGCGGCCTCGATCCCGGCGACCACTTTGGATCACGGGAAAAGGCATATTAATTCAAGCCTACGTAATTCAACCCTACTATCCACCGATAAGTATCCTAGTTAGTTGACTAGTTGGGGTATTGTGTCGGGATGAGATAGAACATGGGTTTTGATTAGCTAGGACTCACATTAAATATATGTTTGTGATACAAATCTCCACATGGTGCCCCGAGTGAGGAATATTGATGTTCATGTGACTCGAAATGGTCGTTAATTGTGTGGTGTAATTATGAGCCTACCACAATTGCTGGTTATGAGGCTGGAGGCGGGGTGTTTTGCGGCGTCAGGAACGACTCAGCCGGGTAACTACCATAAGTCAGGTAGTAGATAACATCAGAAGTTACGTAACCTTAGTTAGTGGTAATAGTTAAGTGCTGGTGGTCATAGGCCTGGTTTATGGCCTTGACAGGCCAGCCAACGCGCTTCCAGCTTTAGGATAAAATCAATAATACACTGGGAACAGCAAAAAACGTCAGGGTTTCTCAGTGATTTAGACTAATTTAGGTTTTGAGTCGAATATCACATTGATTTTGCTCATCAGGAACTTTTTGAGATACAGCTAGGCTACTGACGAGCTTTTACATTGCTAATATCAGGGTTTGAGTTCATCATATTTTTTGAGAATATCGAATTTCAATGCACAGACACGAATAAGGGGGAAATTTCCCAATTAGCAATCAAATCAATACTGTCTCACCATTATCCATTTAAATTCTAAATTTTAAAAATTCTAAATTCATTTTCGACACTCAGCTGCATCATTTCTTTTTCTTTCAAATTTATTTTGAGGCTTCGGCGCGACGGTCATCAGGAATAATCTGACGTTTTTGCTTACATCTGCGGACAATACACGCGGCAGGGGACAGGAAGAACATCAAAAGGATTGTGGGGTTGGTTTGGAGCGCGCCTACGGGCTTACTTTAAAGTCAAGTGGGTGACCAAGATAAGTCCTGCCCCGCACACGGTGTGCAAGATCGATGGTGGAATACCTCCGGCGGTGGACGAAGGCGCGAAAACTTCACTGAAGTTTGGGATTCCGATGGTTTTGGAGGGAGCCGTTTGACCATGCCCTCGATTGTTACTCGCGCCATCAATACTAAGGCATCAACGGAAGAATCGCACAGCCTCCAGTACCCCGACTTCCATCTGCCCGCCGTCAAATGGCTCAATTTCGAAGAAATTTCCCGTACCAGCGTTACAGAGTTTCCCCCCAGCGACGACAGGCCCCCAGTACGACGAGCGAGGATATAAGAAAAAGGTAGAAGCACAAAAGCCGCAGCCCTTTCACAATGTGAGTTAATGACTGGTTCGGGATCTAGTTGTCGAAAATTCCCCCGAGTGTTTTCCTCCCGATCAAAGGAAAAATCACTTGGCAAGGACGCGCGTATCACTTTCTTTGTAGAAGGGATGAGGCCCAATGGGTACTTCGCCAGGAGGAAAAACCTCGTGTAGCCAGAGTCGCCGGCTTTTTGTTAAACTCGGCGCTCCTCCCAAACGATCCGAGAGTTGGCGACTCTTCATGACAGCTGTAAGCGCTCTTTTAAGTGTGTGTCCCCCACAAAGGGAACCAGTTGCCTCAATCCCCCTTTTCGCATCCAAAACTTCCAAAAAGAAATATGAAGCAGGGGAAGTACGTGTCGACAAAATCCAATAGAGCAGCACCAAGGATCATCGCGTCGACTTAATTGGGAAAAATTTTTACTTTGGCAGCAGTCCGGGTTCACGATACCATGTTTTTTTGCAGGGGCAGTCGAGACAGAGCCCCGCACTATGTAAAGAAAGAGTGGGGGCCCGGGGCGAGAGAGTTAGACCTGGGCGAGAAACATCATAAACGAACCTTTGTTTAACCCGGGGGAAGATATTTATCCCACCGTACACTTGAAGCGGGTTAAAGAACAGCACGCGCGCGGACAAGGAGGGAGGTGCTTCAATACCTGTGCCCAGCCTTTCCCGGAATGACCATTGAGAAGGAAGGCCCGGGATTTCGAGGCCCACAGATACGGCAGTCATAAAAGGGCACAGGTTTCCAAAACTCCCTGAACACGCTAGAGTGCGCCGCGGGAAATCGTTTTTGCAGGGGGGAACAACTTCCTGGGGAAAACGAAGGCAGCAAAAAAACGCCAGACTCGTCAGAGCATGATAGAGGGCCCTTTCCAAAAAATCGGGTGTTTGATGGTATAAGTGCACTTTTTTTTTCTCACACTGGAGAAGTTTCTGAAAACCGGGGCGATAGCACGAGCAGGGAGAAAAGGTTTCCCTCAGGAATGCGCCCAAAAGGAGGAGAGTACCCGGGGGGGGGACGCAGTCATGATGGGGGACTATGGTCGTGAAAAAGACAACCCCGCAGCTCTCACACACGGGAACGAAGAAAGCCCATTTTTGCCGTGAATCGAAAATTTTGTGCAAGTAACGCTCATTTTATATAATATTTGTAATTATGCTATCAAATTTGAGGACAAATAAAAAATGAAGAATTTGGATAGCGACTTTATTCTTTAGGAAAAAGGAAAAAATCATCAGGGTTTTTCAGCTATAAACCGCAAATTTTTTTTTTTTCGAAAAATCGATTTTTTTTAAATTCTGTAGCAAAAAAAACCCGACCGATTGAGCAAAACCAAGGTCATTTTGGGCTAGAGCATCAAAATTTGTCAATTCAGCGGAAAACCCTGGAAGATTTTTAAAAATATGTTTTTTTTACCCCGTGTTATCAATAACAAAGATTTAAAAGTAATCTTGATTTTAAAATTTTTTTGAGTTTAAATTAAACAAACACGGCGAAATTAGCTAAGCATTCATTATCAGCTAAGTTAGCAATGTTCACACGAATTTATAATAAGTGAGAACGCAATTAAGGCAATTCCTATTGATTATATTAATTTAAAGACAGGTCTACCATTGTTAAATGAGCAATGGAATCAATATGAGGCGGTTTACTTCCTATATGAAGTTCAATTAAGACAAGCTGGGGATAAAGAAATGATTCACCAATGTGTTATCAATCATGAACACGAATGTCAAAGATATCTCGATAAAGTAATTGAATATGAGGGATTACTGGAGTGTGCTCATATTTCATCAACATCTAAAGTTTCTTTAACCCAAAGTTTGCAAGGTATTAAGCAAGAACACCCCACAGGGAGATCACGATTATTACATCTATGGGTAATCAGCTATATCAGCAACCCTTAGAGTTTAAAGATCCCTCGTTAGTGGGTATTTATCCTGCGCCTGTTACGCAAATCAAACAGCCTGTAATTAAGATTCAAACTTCTCAGCCTACTAGTAAACCACTTAGACCTACTCAAATAATTGATACAATCCCTATATCCAGGGCTACTTCTAGTGAAGTACGAATAAGGAAACTAATTTAGACTATTAATATAGTCTTCCAATCCATTAAAAGGGATAGATCTGATCCTTTGAAGTTTTGGATCAGAACAATACAAAAGCAGGTATTTCTTGAGGAATATCAGCTATTGGCCTCATCCAGCCCCCATAGGAACAAATTGACCAAGTTATTAGGTCTGTACCTTGATCATGAGGGTATTAGGTGTCGAGGACGAAATTTGAAAGCTGATCTTCCAAATACCACCTGCCATCCCATATACTAATTCCCAAACGCCATCATCTTACTAAATTGTTGGTGGAAGAATATCATAGGAACTCATTACATGGCGGAATGGCTACAATATTAGCCGATATCAGGTGTCAATTTTGGATAAATCATGGTAGACAGGCAGTCAAATATTACCTCAAATCTCTCAACAAATATGATAGATCTGAGTGTAGACTAGTCTCCTATCTAGGTCCCCCTGAACTTCCCGCTGATAATGAGCTCCTAAAACCATTTGAGGTCAATGGTGATGACTATACTGGGGATACTATAACATTCGGAGATAACTCTCCCCCCGATCAAGTATATGTCAGCATATTCACTGGTACCTCTATCAGAGCTGTTAATTTTAAAATAGCTAAAGACCAAAGTGCCGAAACCACTAATCAAATGTTCCGGCGCTATGTGGCCTGGGGTGATGTCACCTGAAGCGGAACTTCAGTTTTCGCCGGCCCCAGTGTGGAAATTATCCACCAAACACCCTCTCATAATTGGTAGAGTGGTGGTTTGTTTCCCCCCCCTAGTGAGGGAGTTATTGTCCGCTCGTCATAGGGGGAGTGCGTATAGGGATGTATATATAATTATAATGGTAATTGGTATAATTAAGGAAATTTAAGTAAATGATAAGTACTGGGGATAATATAAATTAACATTCCCCGTAATATTAAGCATTTGCACCTTAATTTGAAACGGCTACTCATGGGCTGCCGTTCTATAAATTTGCACCAATCGTGGCGGTCCACCTGCTTGCTACCGAAAGGTGACACGTGGAATTTGTGTTGGCCGCTGCTCGCTGAGCCCACGGAGAATCAGTTCACTCCCCACTCTATCGAGTTAATATCTCTTCTTGATTACCAGAAGAGATTTTAGCCTACATACATTAATTTTGTAAAATATAAGTGATAAAACCCAAAAGGACGTGTTAGATTGAACACAGATAAAAAATCCGCCCCGTCAGTTTCTGGTGTGAAAGCCCACTTGACGCCCAGCACATGCCTCCACCCCTCCGCTTCAGTTCTTCATGGGCGGCCTGATCACGCGCTGACCACTTCGGATCACAGGGCAGGGAGTATAATCAAGCCCACGTATTCAACCCTACTATCACCCATAATTCCTAGTTTGTTGACTAGTTGGGGTATTGTGTCGGGATGAGATAGAAGGTGGGTTTTGATTAGGGAAAACTCCAAATTAAATATGTGCTTGTAGCATAAAATTTTTACCAAAACAAAAGAAAACAAAAAAAAAAAAAATAATGGTATAAGGAGAAAGAGGCACCAGCGTATGAAAGAGTGTATGATGGAACCCTGGGTGGCGACCTTCTCTTTCCCAAACCAGGACACAGTGTATGGATGTAATGCAAGGAACTATAGATGGTCTGAGTCCCGCAGCAAAGTGTGCCAGATGTGTTTACATGGGTGAGGATGTACAGGCCCGAGTGGGGGAGGTGAGGTAGTAGAGATTACCAACCCAGGGAAAGGGTCAGGATGGCATAGCAACGGGGGGCAACCGCAGGGGAAAGAAGTGGCCCATACTGTGTATAGGGGACAGTATGGTGAAGAATGTTAGGCGACACGTGGCTATGAGGGAACAGAAGAGTGTGCTGGATAGCCTGAGTGGTAAGGGTATGGAGGATGTTGTGAAGGAGGTGAGGGAGCAGGTGAAGGGTGTACAGGGAAAGGAATGGTGAAATGCAGGGAGGGGGGAACAGCCCTAGGAGGTTAGGCCCCGAGCAGACGGGGCAAGGTGATGGAGTGCCTTAAGGATATACAGAAGGACAGGAAGAAAGTACGAGTTTGGGTGTGGTGGGAATCATGAGGCACCTCCGGGAAATGCAGGTATGAGGGAAAAAAGACGCGACACAAACAAGCGATCCAAGAGGAGGTTGTAAGAATGAAGCGGGTTCAGTAAAGGTCCAGGGGACTATGAGTAAGCTAATAGACCTGGACGGTGCACCCACAGGAGGTCTTTGAGGGAGACAAAGGTTTGGGGGGGGA